>OX453080.1:11416563-11576072 GCA_949699795.1 Spicauda simplicius | reverse complement strand
TTTTTTTATTTGTACCTAACGATAAGGCAGACGGGCCACCTGATGGAAAGTGGTGACCGTCGCCTATGGACATTTGCAACACCAGAGGAGTCGCTAATGTATCGCCGGCTTTGAAGGAGAGCTCTTTTTGCACCTTTCTTGAAGAGCCCCATGTCATAGCGCTCCGGGAATACCTCAGGAGGAAGCTCATTCCACAGCTTGCACGTGCAAATATGTTTATAGCATACCTTTGTTTGATCTTCTCCGGATCGTTGACGGTTGGCTCTGAGTTCAGCTCGTCCAGCTGTTGTTCCGTGTCGTTGAGCCAGTTCATCAGGTTGTTCCTGGGAGAATACAACGTATTATTTACCTATTTATACTAAAATAATACATTCTTAAAAGTGGTGATGACATGTACGTGTACCATTGGTAAAGATGCCAGCAGTGGAGGGGGGGGGGGGGCTTAGCATAGCCAGAAAAGTATTTAAATAGGAGGATCTTCTCGTTTTTTGTCGAGCCTTTCGTTTCACAGCTTTACTTCGGACGCCTCCACTAGGTATGAGAAAAATATTTAATCATACGAATATTATAAAGGTGAAAGTTTGTGAGGGTGTATGTTTGTTACTTCTTCACGTTTACACGGCTGGAGCAATTTTCATAAAATTTTGTAGGGAGTTAGCTGACACTCTGGATTAACATATAGGATACTTTTTAGTGTGGGAAATATCTTATTCCCACGGGACAGTCGATACATCGAATTTTTTATTGCAGGCATATCTGCAGGGTTCATCTAATTTTCTTCAATTCCCGTCTCCTTCTTAATAAAGCTACTTTCATGCTCTTGCTACTGTAAATTTCATATAGTCTTATACGATTATACTTCGAAACCCTACTCGTTGCAACACACCATACTTAACACTCACCACATATCACTGAACTCCTTGGCCTCCTTGAAGCCGTGGTCCAGGGCCCGAGTCCTCTCCGCGGCCTTGGACACCACTCTCTCCCAGCGGTGCTGCACGGACACCAGCAGGTTCTTGATGAGGATCACGTCCTGCTTCTGGCTGAAGTACTTCAGGTGCGTGCCCTTCTTGTCCAGCTGTAGCATTGTCTCGCGATGCGTGGAGACCTCCTTCTGGAAGGCCTTGTGCTCTTCGATTTGGGCTGGTGATAAATAATGGATAGTTAGAGAATGATTGAGTGAACAACTCTTCCGTTCACAAGAACACGTGACCCAATCATACACCCAATGATTCCCTGTGTAGACAAGGAATCAATGATTCCTTGTGTAGTCACTAGCATAGACAATCAAACACACAAAATAGTTAAATGGACTATAACTGCTATTTTAAAAAAATATTGATAATCAAACTCAGGTCTTTAATATATATCTCATTTACTTTATTACTTCAGGCAAAATAAAATTAGTTGTCAAATAAAAACGATAACTATATTCATGGGCGTAAACAAACGAAGTACTTGTGTTTCCAGCCACCTCCCCTTTAAAATATTTCAAAAGAAATTTTGGCAAAGGGAGATCTCCCGCCAGGCTAGGTGATCATGCCTGAGGAGCGGCCGTGCTCCGACAGTCGTTGTTCGGAACTTGTATATATGCGGGATATTGAAAATGCTTCGATAGCGTGTTTCAGAATACTAGTAGCGCTATCTCTTGATGAGTAGCGTGAAGTCGCCACAAAATAATTATTGAACAGGAGCATTATTTTGACTTTTTAAATTAGTAGTCTATTTATTCCAAACTACCCGCTAATATATATGTATAAGAAATTATTTATGAACTAGTAGACATATTATTTAAAGTTGAGTGCCACTGTTAGACACTCTTTAAAAAGGGTAACAGGTCGCCCCATGTCTACACCAATAACATAATATCCCCAGTACTCACTCAACAAAGTCTCCATAACCCTGGAGACGGGCTTGGCTGAGGTGAGCGTCTTTTCAGCACTGGTCAGCCAGTCCACGAAGGCCTGCAGCGCGTCGTGGAACTCCGTGGCCTCCTTCAACGCTATCTCCAGCTTGATCTTCTTGTCTGACGCTCTGTTTACCGAAAGCGATTAGGCGATTAAATACTGAATTAAATATCGATTAACTTAGTCTTCGATAGTGTACTTGAATGAATTTTAACAGTACTACAATGATGAAATAATAACGCTTTCTTATTTAATGACCACACTAGGCTTGTGCTGTGAATACTATGGAATGTACAAAGACAAATTCACAAATAATCAGAATCAGAACAAAAACGTAAATTCATTATTCAAATATTTGTCTAGCCGGGGATCGAACCAGGAACCAATTGCGCGCTAGACCGGTTCGCTACACCACGCGGGTCGGTATCATTTGCACAAAAACAAGCGTTTCTCAAAGTTTTCACACTGACCTCGACGTGACATTGTCCCATCTGGACTTGAGGTTCTTGAGGTTGAGGTGCAGCTGCGAGGTGGGGTTGGGCCGCTCCTGCCGCTTGATGTACTCCTGGCCCTGCTGCAGCACCGCCTCCACCTTCGGACGGTTCGTCTCTATCTCGTTGTACACCTCCTGGTTTGTGATGGTTCATTGTTAATATATGATCAATATACTTGACATGTTCTTAAGAGTATTTGTTACTTATTCATTTATAAAGATAGCTAATTAGTACGTAATAAAGGTGTAATTTATTTTGCAAAGCTGTGCGTTAAAGTGCGTTTATTCAGGAATACTACCGAAAAAAATTCAATTTCTACAAAATTATAACAGCTCTGAGCTTAACATAAATATAAATGTAACATTCGGATATCTGATTAGCCGGGGATCGATTCCAAAACCGTGTTAGGCTGTTATGATTACCGCTTAGTCACACGGGTTGTCCACATGTATATCAAAGCAAAAAACCAACTATCAAATAGTAATAAAAAAGATCATAACTTTAAAATTACGTGGTCTACTAACATCTTACATTTTAAAAGTAATTTTAAACTGAAAACGGTTATTAAAAAAAGAAGTAACTTTAAAATTAGATGACCTACTAATATGTTGTGTCGTAAATTGGATTTTAAACTGAAAGGTATTCATTATATCTCATTTATGAAACCATTCTAAGATTAGTGTACTTGAGTTCACGTACATAATGAATTTTGAGGTACGACAAATTCGCATTCTACCGTCGATATTATTATATTCAAACTCCGTACTTCCAAAAGATAATCCCTATCATGTTGTATCATGTTTAGACATAACACTCGTAAAAAGAAAACAAACCATAAATCTCTCGAGTTGTTCAGTGGCGGTTTCCGGCAGCCCTCCGACGGGTTTCGACGCTGCGATGACGCTGTCCACCTCCGACAGCCAGGACAGCAGGTCACCGATCTCCGCGTTAAAGCTGCGGGGAAATTAAACGTTATTGTATACATGTGGCAATGAACAGGTTATACGATAAAATAATGCAAGCACCATGATGCAGGGTTCTTCGTCAAGGGTCACTTCATTTTACAAGGGTTAATAAAGATTTAATCTGAAGTCAATAACAGATGCGTTGCTACTATTGAGGGTTAAGATTGACGTCTTTTATGAAAATGAAGCGGCAAACGCATTCAGCCACCGAAACGCAAGAACTTCACGCCTGACAGAACCATAGTCGTTTGACTACCTTCCTATATTATCTTCACGCTCTACAGATGCCACTTACCCTCAGGTGAACTGCATGGTCGTTTGCTACTTCAATGTCTTCAACACCTTGCAAAATGATGTGCATGGTGTCCCGGAGCAGTAGCGTGCAGTTCACCTGATGGCTTATTAATCACTTGAACTTTATAACCGTTACTTTTGTGCGTCCCAATGTCAATTGGCAGCAGTAGCCTACTATCACGTGACCTGCTCGCTCGTTAACCACTGTCACATTAAGTACCATCAGATGACCTGCACGCTTGTTAGCTACTTGAATTTTGTTTAAAAGTTACTTGTACGTGTCCCAATGTCCATGGACAACAGTAGGCTACCATCCCGCGACCTGCACGCTCCCCGCCACTCGAGTGTGGTAAGGTTACCTCTGCGCGTCCCTGAGCGCGTCCTCGAGCTCGGCCTGGCGGTCGCGCGCCTTCTGCTGCAGCTCGCGCCACTTGCGGTTCAGCGTCGCCAGCTTGTCCGCCGTCTCGCCCGCTTCATCTGCGCAGGGGAAACAGATTGCGTTGTTATGCTTGTTTGTATGTATTTGTATGACCTTGTATGTATGTATTTATGTATGAACTTTATCCCCATTTTTCACCTCCTTAAAATTTGGAAAATCCCTACGTCCTACAAAGAACTACCCTCCAAGATTCAAGTCTACAATCAGCGGTTTTGCGTTTATCCGCCAGTCATTCGGAACGAAGCATTTTATGTGTATGTACATGTATGGATGAATGAGTGTATGTGTTTATGAGTGTATGTATTTTGGGTGAATGCTGTTAGGATGAAGCTTAAGGTGAAAATCAGTTTTCCAAGATTCTAAAAATAGTATTGTTTTGAGTCAATTAAACATTGACCTATTTTACGTATAACTTTGAAATTTATGATCCGACGTTTACTATGTGTTTGTCGATTACATGTCTGTGAGTGTGTGCAAGGTTGTCAATAAATTAACGTATGTATTTGCAAGTATGTGCGTGCGTATTTATTTACAGTTGTTGGGATTAATGTATTCTCGTACCGGTAGCGTGGTGTATGATTTGCGCGCCGGCCTCGTTGAGCGTGTCGACGGAGGCCTGGTGCGCCGCGATGTCGTTCACCAACACCTTCAGCTTGGCCAGCTCCACCTCCAGGATCTGGGGGTCGCCTGCCACCTGCCACAAACACGATAACGTTTAATTCTAAGTTGTATGCTATTTTATTAACAGAATCGAGGTCATTGGATTCTATTTAAAATATTTATATGATATATATTGTCTGCAAAGGGGATTAGGTAAATCTTTTTACACATTTAACTAGGATTACTATGTGGCTTAAAAAACGAAATAAACGATAACCGATGGGGACGGAAGGCCCTCGAGCGGCGACCACGTTTAGGCAAAAGGAGTACAGGTCGCCCCCCACCAGGTAGACCGATGACCTAAAAGATTCAGAAGACACAGGACCGGTTGGAGTGGCGTCATTTAGAGGAGGCCTATGACCAGCAGTAGATCTCAAAGGGCTGATGGATAACTATAAATGAAATGAAATGAAATGTTTTTATTTTGTATAGGCCTACGGGGGCACTTACAAATTGACAGTTACATTTTTTTTCTTACACTACCACCGGATCGGAATACGACCCCAACTGAGAATATCCGGCAAGAAACTCAGCGGGTTTGTCTTTTTTCTTATTTATTTCCTTTTTTTTTATAATTACAATCATGTTTTTTTACATGGTAATGAAAGTTAGCTACAATATCTTATTTTGCCTTATATGGCTGTATGACAAGTAAGATTTCCTGCCGCTAATGATCATGTCTCTGGAGCGGCTATGCTCTGCCTGGCCACCGTGCCTGTGCGAGCGTGTTCGTCGTCGTCGTCAACCCATTATTGTCCCACTGCTGGGCACGGGTCTTCTCTCAGTATGAGAGAGTTTAGGCCATAGTCCACCGCGCTGGCCAAGTGCGAATTGGTGGACTTCACACACCTCCGAGAACTTTTTTTTTTTAAAGAACTCTCGGGTGTGTTTGTTTCCTCACGATGTTTTCCTTCACCGAAAAGCAGTGATAATTAATTTATAATACGCACATGAATCAGTGTTGCGTGCCTGGGTTTGAACCTCGGACCTCCCGATCGAGAGGGCAAGTTTCAACCATTAGGCTATCACTGCTCTCCCATTAGGCTATCACTGCTCTCAGCGTGTGCGTGTGTGCGTGAGCGTGTTCAGTAACAAGCATATCGCGTTACCGGCGTGAGCGTGTCGAGCGTGTCACTCGTGTGCTGTATCCAGGCGAGCGTGTCGCGCAGCGCGTGCTGCAGCTGGCCGAGGCGCAGCAGCGCGCGCTCCAGCTGCTGCTGGCGCTCCACCATGCCGCGCAGCAGCGCCGACCAGCGCGTGTTCACGCCGCTCAGCGGCTGCTTGATCGCCGCCGCCTGCTCCGGGGACGTGCGCTCTGTTAGCTCCGCTGCTTGCCTGCAGGGGGGGGGGGGGAAGTTAAAAAGGTTACATTGTATAATGTATAAGCCCCAGATGCACTAACTTGAATAAAGGCAGAGACCTCCATCTTAGCGCCAACACAAAACACGCGTATTTTAAACTCAAATGAGAAGTGTACCAGGATGAGTACAACGGCAACATAACGGTAAATTTAATACGATAGATGTTAGATATTTCGATAGATAATTTAGATAGATTTATATCATATCATGATCAAGCGTTTATATGATAGAAAATGATACAATGCAACAAAATCATGGGTTTGACTACTACAAATTTTTCAATGCATTGCAATAGCTTGTTTTAGAAAATATGTTATCTTCAAAACTCATAACTTCGAGAAGTCATTCTTAGCCAACTAAAACATTCATAGACATTTCGTTTATGTATGTTGCCGTTGTACTTAAATGAGTACAGTACGAATGATAACGTTTTTTTTTAAATCTTACAATTTAACTAACTTAAGGTAGTGAATATTATTTAAAGTAAATAGTAATTAACCTGTAATGAAATTTAAATAAAGTTCAGTTACAATAAATAATGATATTGCCCATTTACATATATCAGCGAATTGACACAGGCACTTACAATGCTCTCATTTTTAAAATGGTAAATCTACCCTCATAACATCTTAATAGACTTGTAACTAAATTGTTACAGATTTAAAAATGTAGTTATTAGTTCAATTTACATTACATTTGGAACTCAAAACATAGTACTTGAACGAGTACGGTGACGCTAAATGAGTACCCATTCATTTTCTTTTTTATATGAAATATAAAGTATCTATCCAAGAGACACTTACTCGCATTTTTGTATACGATCAGAAGCATTGGTTGAAATGCAATATTTGCTTCATTATTGAAGTCCAACAGGGATAATTATAAATTATTGAAATGTAATGTACACCAACAATAGGCCAGTAGGGCACACAGATTGTCAGTAATTACATTTTTGTTATACTCTGGGACGGAGTAAAACTTCGATAAAGAAGAGGTTCTATAGAGACACAGAGATAAATTAGTAATTCGGTACGAAAACATTACATTAGAATATGTTATGAGTATTTGCACAACAAGAAACTTCCAGCCGTAGAACTGAAATCTAAATACTTTAAAAAAATATATTAAGCAACGAATCAAATACTGATCTCTATACATAATTTCGCCTGCCTACAAGTATTAACACGAAAGAATCTGAATAAGTAAACTTAAAAAATAACACTATTCTATGTAACAAGAATCGAATTGTAGACCAAAAAAAAAATGTGTTTCCTAGTAGCAAATAAATAAGCAAGCAAAACTTGTTTTACTAAGACAGTTCGCGAAAAACATATTATTATACTCGGAAAATTAAATTGGTTAAATATTTTTACATTAATGCACTCAAAAGAGAAGCAGAAATAGAAATTGACAAAAAAAACAACTACACACAAAGAAACAGTCACGAAGACAAGAATAACACAATTTTATAAGCAAGGGAACCATGAAAATAAAATTAATTTATTTTTAAAAGGGGACATAAACAACGGCCTTGTTTTCTATTTAATCAGTTTGTAAAGGATAAAAATGAGAAGTACCATTTTGCATTTTTTTTTATCTGATTGATTGAAGTTGCAAACGAGCATGCGGTGATGGTAAGTGGTCACTGCCGCCCATGAAAACATCTGTAAATAACTTCATATAGAATGTGGGTTCTATCTGTCAGTCCAGACGCGTTGCTACTACCGAGGACTAAGATGGTCGCCCGATATAAAACTGTGCCGGCAACCACACCCTTCCGACGAAACGCAAGAAATGCTTCACGCTATAGGCGGTGTGGCGGTGGTACTTCCCCGGTGGAACTACACTGGTTCTACCGCCTTCAAAATCTTTATTCTATGTTGTTTAATTCTATACGGCACATTCATTTTTTTGTTAGCCTTTTTACGTCCAATGGACAGTTTTTTTTTCAATAATCCTCGCGCCTGACGTATTGCTGACCTAAGCAGGAATGTTTTACAAAAATACGCTGTTACCCATCTCCTGGATTTTGCCCTTTAGACAACTCTTGTGACATCCAGCGGAGGAGATGGAGTAGTGATATTCAAGATCGACACCATACGGTATATAAATACTTTTCACTTATATTTTTATCATATATTCTTATTTAATAAAGAGTTAGTATCAGGGGGTCACAAACAAACATAAGTACAACAAACACAGCACACAACTACTGCACATAACAGTACATAAGCTATACACACGTATAGGGTAGACGTTCTTGCCTCATTAGACTCCTGGAGTGGCGGTTCGATGCCCGGGTAGGGATAGCATAGAAAAACAGATTAGTACACATTATTGTGAGGGATATTATATTAGTTTTGTGTAATGGTTTGGGTGTAAAAAATTAAGGTATTTCAGTGAGGTATCAAAAAACAAATAATTAAAACCTTCTACGTAATTTTCTACTGTATGTAATTTTAAACAATATAACGTTAATAAATATAAGTTATCAGTCACAAAAACTGTGAGATGCATCTCGAAATATAGTGATGTTATTTACCTAATACTTGTCACTACAAACAACGTAACAACATACATTTCGCTGTGGCTTTATTTGTTAAAAATTACGATATCGGACATTTCGTGGAGATCTCATTATTGTTTATAGACACTCTTACATAAAAAAGAATTTTCAATACTAAATACATTATTACTTATTCTCAGTCTTGCGAACTATTATTTTGTAAATATTGTATTAGATATACAGACACGTGGATTTTTTATGCTTTATACGATCTTGGGTATACAAATATTTTATAACATAAACTTATGATTTTAATAATACCCATTTTAAAAAGATATACACGCCACAGCTTCTTTTCATTTAGGTAAAGTTGCTCTCTATTGTTTATATCACAGGAAATTGTGTATGATAATTAGTAGGAAAATATCGACATAAGAAAGCGAACTGGACCTATCTCGAAAAATCCTACCTTAACATATACAAATATAAAATCAATTACACTGATCTTAGAATGGTTTCATAGAATAGGTTGTTTTCAGTTTAAAATTAAATATTAAATAGCATTCTTATGCTATATAATATTTAATTTTATACTTATTGGTAGCTTATTAGTAGAACATCTTTTTATATTAGAATGAAGTAGCAAACAAGCGAGCAGTACACCTGGTAAGTAGTTACTGCGTCCTATGGATATCTGAACGCAATTTCTTACAAAACAGCGATTCTATCTGATGTATTACATGCGTTCCTACTCCCGAGGACGAAGATGGTCACCTCATATGAAAAGTATAACTTAAAAGTTATAGTTTTTTAAAATAGTTCTGTACCCTTTCCGACATCAGTATGTTTTTATTTTCGCTCATACATTGCTATGTACGCTCACGCTTTCTTTTTCGGACATAATTTCCAATATACTTCGAAATATACGGGTACGTATATAAGGGTGGTAGAACCAGTGTAGTTCGACCGGGGAAGTACCACCGCCACACCTATTTCTGACGTGAAGCATTTTTTGTGTTTCGATGGAAGGGTGTGGTTGCCGGCACACTTTCACGTGAGGCGACCATCGTACTCCTCGAGAGCAGCAACGCGTCTGTGATTGACTTCAGATAGAATCCATGTTCTATTTGAAGTTGCTTACAGATGTCCATGGGCGGCAGTGCCCACTTATCATTAGGTGGACTGCATGCTCGTTTGTTTGCTACTTCAATCAGATAAAAAAAATACCTTATTTACCGTACGCTACCGCAAAACAAGAACAATGCGTGTTTTTTTAAAGAAGTATGTTCTTGTTATCGGTAGACATTACTGGTAATGTGGGTATTGTTGTAAAATTGCATTTTTCGAGATACGACAAGTCCGCTTTCTATCTATATACAAAACCACCACCTATAAAAAACCCCACGCACCTGTTAAGGGCTTCAACCTTGACCATATGGGGGTCGACTTCATGCTTGAAGGTCGCGAGCTGCGCGATCTGTCGCTTCACGGCGTCGATGTCCGAACCCAGGGGGCCCATGCGGGAGAACTTGTCCTCGGCTTTGTCCAGGAACTCTTGGAGGTTCTGTGGAGGGGAGGTTGATGTATGATGTTAGACTAATGTTATCGTGTTATTGTACTATTGTACTGACGTATTCTGTTGTGACATAGAACCTGAAATAAAAATGAACTAGATAGGGGAGATAATATTACTTCTAGTGCTTGTCAATTTCAAATCGAATTGTATCTAATTTCATGTAGCGTTGAGTGTACTTAACTTAAATGTGACGTATTATTTCTGCCAGAAACCGTGTAAATTTTATGAGAAAGCTACATTCAATTATTCTGTCATTTTACAAATCGGTAGGTACCTGGGATTCGAACCTCGGACCCTCGATTGAGAGTCCAAGTTTCAATAGGCTTTATTGCTGTAAAGTTAACTGCTACAGCCTAGGTTTTTTATACTTAAACCTAACAATGAGGCAGATGGGTTACTGATGGAAAATAGTCACATCTATGCACATGTCAACGGTGACCATGCTCAGACAAACTAGGTAAAGCATTACATTACATATAACTGTTAATCCTTGGGTGGCGCCTTTGAGCCGCCACTGACAGATAGTGGGGAGTTAGGCCGGCCCCCGTCCCTGTAGTTCCGGGATCAGCCTGTCGTAAGAGGCGACTAAAAGGGGCTTCCAGGGTTGCGGACGGCTAAAGTGGGAGCTCGAACCGTTCAGTCAAGCAATCCCGGGAGAAGGCCCCCCACCACGATCGGTTACCCTTGTAGCAATGGACCTCCCTGATAGATAGCAGCTCACCTGCAACGTGTCATGGAACTCCATGGCCTTCTCCATAGCGTCGATGAGGTTCTCCTCTCTCCTCGCGTACAGCGCCGTGATGTTGTCCCAGGCGCTGTCCAGGTCTTCCATGTGCTTCTTGACCTCCGGCTTGTCTGGTTCGCCGCATATCGACATAAGCGTTGAGCCGGTCTTGCGGACTTTCTCCACCTGGATACGTGGAAGATTATTGGTTATTTATTGATGTGTGACGTAATATTGCTATGTATTTAGATAGTACCTAGTTTTAATAGAAAAAAAAACACTTTTACTGTTTACTTTTCATACATAGTATCTCGGGGACATAGTTATTATTCTTTTATTAATCTTTAACTTAATATTGTTGTATATAAAAAATTATTATATTAATCCATTTTAGGTTTTAATAGAAAAAAAAATAAAGTTTTATTGTTTACTTCTTCTCCTTGAATAGTGAAAAGGGTTTAGACCGAAACCCATCAAGTTGTCGTGTGCGAATCCATGTATATGTACCATATACGTAAAATATATACACACCTTTTTTTAAGTATGTTTATTTTAATATACATAATAAATGAGATCTTTAATCTATTATGTATGTATTAGATAAGGGTTTAGACCGAAACCCATCACGTTTGTCGTGTGCGAATCTAAGTATATGTACCATATGCATAAAATATATACACACCTGTATTTATGTATGTTTATTTTTATATATACATAAAGACGAACTCTAATCTACTATATATATTACTCTGTACCTTCGTACGTTCAAGGAGAGTTTATCGTCTTGACCAATACGAGTAAAATATGAATAATATAGTAAAGAATCAAACGCAACGTACCTCCGGCTTGGTATGATCGATCTCGTGTCTGATCTCCTGCAGCGCGACCTGCTGGGCCTGGATGGCCCCGGGCTGCGCGGCGGGGGGCGCCTGGGCGGCCAGCGTGTCCTCCAGCTCGGCGAGCGTGGCCATCACGGCCTCCAGCTGCGCCCAGAACCGCCGGGCCAGCTCCAGCGCGCTGTCCAGGGTCTGGCTGCGGTCCGTCGTCGCTTTCTGGACTTCGTCCCATAGTCTGCAATCATCGTATGCCCATTACTCATATAGCATTACAGCTATTATTAATGTTATTATTAACTACGTAGTAAAAAACAAAGTCACTTTGCGTTGTCTGTCCCTATGTATGCTTAGATCTTTAAAACTACGCTACGGATTTCAATGCAGTTTTTTTTAATAGAATGATTCAAGAGTAAGGTTTTACATAATATAATCCTGCATAATATAGTGGAGGAACACTGATACTTTTAGATTTTTGACTGTTAGGCAGAACGAAGTTCGCCCGGTCATTAATTAGTGGTATAATAAAAAAAATGTGTGCGTGTACTAGCGTACACGCGTAAGAAGTGAAACTTCTTTATGACGTTATTTTTCAAAAAATAATTTACTATATGCAACTTTACAGAAATTGGTTAAATAAAGTTAAATTAGATAAAGTTTAATAAAAGGTTTTTATTAAATTTTATCTAATAATCTAATCTATAATAATCTATCTAATATCACGCGTGGTAGGGATAAGAAAAAGGTGGCGCGTAACGGAAAAAGATGGCGCGTAACGAAAAAATGTTACACTAAATTTTTTTCCAACCCCGATAAAGAAGTTTCACTTCAAAAATCTTTTATGTTATATTTAAAAATATTTCGTAAAGGGGATTTACTGTGGTACTGAGATCTTTTAAAGGTTGTTTATAGAGTATACAAAAAAGGGAATCATTTAAACATTCAACATTCCACACATATGACATTGTGAATCAATTCAATTCGAATAAAATTAAGGGCTATACTTACTAATTTATATATTTTTGGTCTATATATAGAAAGTCTATCTAAAGAAAAATAATAATTAGAAAGGAAAAAATACCAACAACTTTTTGATCACTAACCCTATGAATGACGTTCGATGCCATCATAAGTATAACTACAGCTTTATTATAAGGAATCTAACGATTAACTTAAAAAAAAGTCAGCCGACAAGTCGGTAATTTTATTCCGACTCTTTCTAAGGAGACTACAACGTTTATCGAAATAATTTAACATGATCTTGTTCGTAGATTTTTTCTTACTTCACCTATGTTAAGGGGGATGTCAAATCAAATTTACGTCCTTAGCTATAATACATCTTAACTTACTTGTTAAGTTTATCGAGTTTGTTCCTGATGTCCCTGACCGCCGGGTCGCTCTTGTTGGCCTTGCTGATGACGTCGGACGCGGCGCGTTGAACCGCGTTATAGGCCTCCTCGCGCTTGTCCAGGTCTTCGATTAGGGCGTTGTTCTCTTCTATCTGGTCTCTGGGTTGAGAAGAAGGTATATGTTAAAGGATTGTCCAATTTTAACTTATTGAATGTTTTATGTATGTTTATCTTAGTTTGTGTTTGTTATTGTGATTGTAGTTGGTCTTAAGTCTGTACACCTATAATAATTTGATTGATTGATAGGTCGATGTCTATGAATAACATGTAATGACGATTATAGTAGTTTTGTTGCAGTTCAGTGAATATAATATGGTGTGTGAATGTGTATCTAGGTTTGAATGCGTGTTGAAGAATATAATTAATTACACATTAATTATATTCTTCAACACGCATTCAAACCTAGCTAGTTAATATATATATCTCCCTGCGTGTATACGAGTATGTATATTTGTTTCTCTGAGTATCTCTTTTTCTCTCTCCATCATGCTCTATCTATGTGTGCGTGTGTATATGTACGTGCGTGCTGCGTACGTGCACGCGCATGTGCGTGCGCGTGCATACGTGTGCGGCCGTCCGTACGCTTGTCTGTGTATGTGTGCGCGTGTACGTACTGTATCTTGTGCGGGTGCGCGGAGACGGGCTCGGCGCGCTGCAGCTGCTCGGCGGCGCCGGCCAGCGCGCGCACCATGCCCTCCAGCTTGTCCGCGAACACCGACGACTCTTGCAGCGCCTAAGGGAAGGAGACGTTGTTACGTGGATGCTACAGGTTACGTTTAATAGGTGGTAGAATCAGTGTAGTTCGACCACTGAGATACCACCGCCATACTTATTTAAGTTATTTCTAGCGCGAAGCAGTTCTTGCGTTTCGGTGGATAGGTGTAGTTTTCGGTGCAATTTTTATGAGGCGACTATCTAAGGTTTTGGGAGTAGCAATGCGTCTGGGCTTGACTCCAAATAGAACCTAGGTCCCATATGAAGTTGCTGAAAGATGTCCAAGAGCGTCAGTGACCACTTACCATCAGATGGAATGCATACTCTGGTACTTCCATCGGATAAAAAAGAATACGGCAGCTGGTGCCAGAGAATACTTTGATGTGGCTTCAAAAATAGAGCACCTTCTATATGTGTTCCTGTTACATGGTGTATCTCAGATTGTGTCTCAAATGGACATGACACACAAATTAGATTAGATTTCTTTTTTCTTAATGGTTTGTCTAAAAAATCTTTTTTTTTTAAATATTTCGTTTAATTTGTGCAACATTGCAGAACAGTCGAACTCACTATAAGTTTATCACTATTTTTTTATTTTTTTTTATTTGACTGAAGTAGCAAAGAAGCATGCAGTCCACCTGATGGTAAGTGGTCACTGCCGCCCATGGACATCTGTAATCAACTTCATACAGAACATGGGCTCCATCTGAAGTCAATCACAGATGCGTTGCTATTCCCGAGGACTATGATGGTCGCCTCAGGTGTAAGTCTGCCGGCAACCACACCCTTCTATCGAAACGCAAGAAATGCTTCACGCCAGAAATAGGTGTGGCGGTGGTACTTCCCCGGTCGAACACCTCTGGTTCTACCACCTCGAGAAATTAGTAAATACATTATTAAGAACTAACAATATAACCACAAACTCAGACAGATTGCTACAAAACCTCACCTGTTCCAACTCCTGCTGTCGCTGCCTGAGCTCAGCTCTGAGCGCGTTGTATCTCTCGCAGTCACCCTCAACTATATCCTGGACCTTAGCGGAGTCCTCCTCGCCGCAGAGTCTGCACAGTGCTTCTCCGGTCTTGATCAGTTTGTCCACTAGCGGCTTGTGGCCGGCGATCGATTGCTGTAGCATCTGTTTGGGAAAATAATCTTTTAGCTCATGTTTTGTTTTCTAATATCTTTAGGGAATGAGACAAAAAATGAGAGGCAAATGGTTATGAGGAAACGGTTAAGATCTGGCGTTACGTAAATGGTGACGCTGGTGCGTTACGTTACAATGTTACAGTCATTTTGTATGTTTCTTGTAAATTTTCTAAAAAAAAATATTTTAATAGTTTTTTACTTTAATAATTGGTAATTGTTCTTAATAATTGGTTGTTGTTTCTTAATAGATTTTTTATCATTATTTCAAACTTATTAAAAGAATGTGTTACTATTTCTAACTGACTTTCGTTCACAGTAAAAATTTAAGATTTTGCTACTTCATTCCTTCAAAAAAACAATAATAATTGCATGCTAATTCCATCTTAGGATAATGTATAAAACGGTTACGAACTGCAAAATAATTTTGCTAGGTATTATATATATATATATATATATATATATATATATATATATAAACTATAGGGCCTGCTGCTCCATCTCGTGCAGCCACGTGGCCTGGCTCTATATACAGGGTGTAGGGAGATATTATATATAGTTAAAGTATAGGGTCTGCTGTTCCATCTCGTGCAGCCACGTCGCCTGGCTCTATATACAGGGTGTAGGGAGATATTATATATAGTTAAAGTATAGGGTCTGCTGCTCCATCTCGTGCAGCCACGTCGCCTGGCTCTATATACAGGGTGTAGGGAGATATTATATATAGTTAAAGTATAGGGTCTGCTGCTCCATCTCGTGCAGCCACGTCGCCTGGCGCTATATACAGGGTGTAGGGAGATATTATATATAGTTAAAGTATAGGGTCTGCTGCTCCATCTCGTGCAGCCACGTCGCCTGGCTCTATATACAGGGTGTAGGGAGATATTATATATAGTTAAAGTATAGGGTCTGCTGCTCCATCTCGTGCAGCCACGTCGCCTGGCGCTATATACAGGGTGTAGGGAGATATTATATATAGTTAAAGTATAGGGTCTGCTGCTCCATCTCGTGCAGCCACGTCGCCTGGCTCTATATACAGGGTGTAGGGAGATATTATATATAGTTAAAGTATAGGGTCTGCTGCTCCATCTCGTGCAGCCACGTCGCCTGGCTCTATATACAGGGTGTAGGGAGATATTATATATAGTTAAAGTATAGGGTCTGGTGCTCCATCTCCTCAGCCACGTGGCCTGGCTATATACAGGGTGCGGGGCTGCAGGGGTACCTCGTTCTTGTCCTGCTGCTGCGCGATGTGGTCGGGGCGCAGCGCCGGCATGGCCAGCTGCTGCACCTGCTGCTCCATCTCGTCCAGCCACGTTGATAGCCTGGATTCACACACAACATGTTAATATACGCCATGTTTGTTTCTTATACGGATAATTTTGATACTTAGCCAAACTTTAATTGGAAAGAGCAGCTGTAGGGTATTGTCAAGTTTTTTTCAAGTTATTTTTGCTCAAAATTAGGTTTAGGATAAGTGAAGCGCATTATTGAAATGAAAGAAATGTTTGGTTAATAATATATTTAAATAAAGTAACCAACTGTGTGTGCACCAATGTATGAGACGAAGGGGGAGGGGAGTACAAGACCCGTACCCGTTGCGAATGTCCGCGAAGACATTTCCTCTTTCTTATTTCACGTAAGAAATACAGCTGAGACGGGAGGAGAGAAGGGTAAAACCATCTTGCATGTCAGCATGTATTCTTTGTGCCTGCTGCGTGTACGCCGCCTCTTCTTACTTCACGTAAGCAAGACAATAGGATTTCAGGAGAAGGGTGTAGGTGTGCGTACACAAAGCTGACAGCATGTGTTCAAGGGGATGTAGGTGTGTGTATAGGCGGGTCTATAAGGAAGTGTGCGTGTGAGCGTAAGAGGCGACTAAAAGGGGGCCTCTGGGTTTGCGGACGGCTAGAGTGGGAGTTCGTGAGAGCAACCCCGAGAAGGACGACGATATGTGTGGCTGCATCTCGTCGTACCGGATGGTGAAGGGTGGTGGTACACGTCCTCCAAGAGATGAGCCCGTGAGGTACACTGCGCTTGCGGACACCGGTTCGTTCCGTTGGAATTTCCGAGACCCCTACTACAAGCGCTGAGGAAGGCCACCGAGGAGGTTTTAGTGGGTAAAAATTCCACTTAACCCGGAGTCTCTCGCGAGGCTTCGGTGTACCTTTTGAAGGTTTCCTCCCCGTAACAAAAAAACGGGGGTGTTGTCTGCGTGGGGGAGTGTGTGTACGTACCCATTGTGCGTGTCCGCGAAGTGCTCGGCGAGCGGCAGCGCCTGCTCGAGCGCGGCGAGGCGCGCGCCGCACAGCGCGCCCACCTCGTCCGTCAGCTCGCGCAGCTCGCCGGACCGCGACCGGATCGACGCCGCCTCCTCCGTCGACTGGCACTCGCGGATCACCTGGGATTACAACATGTATTACTATTGGTATTAATGTTACATATTTGGAATTTTAAAGACAATGAACTACGGTAAGCTTATACGTAAGTAAAAGTTTCATCGAAAACTTTCAGCGACAATCGCAGACACGAACGTGCTCGTGTATTATTCCTTTAAATTACGTTGCGTTTAAATTGAAATATATTACAATTGAGACATATATACGTATCTACATACGTATGATTTGCTTAAAAAATGTATAAATACAGGTATATGCCACTGTCCATATTTTGGTCTTTATTTCTTAGTCACTTACGTCATCCATAAAAAGTAAAAAAATACTATTTTATAAGAGCAACAACATCGATACAGATCACCCAGGTTTATTGTTGTATCATTGAACTAAAATTGCTATAATACACACGTTTTATTAATAACATGACTTCCAAGATTTACACAACATATTAAAACCTTCAAGACGTCATACGGTACAATCCAAGCATGTTCGTCTCACTACCTAACAAACTCTGCACTCTTAACACATCCAGTCACCCACCTTCTTGGCCTGGCTGAGCAGATCCCTGGCCCGCACGCGTTGCGCCGCCACATCGTCCGCCAAGGGGCGAAGCTCCGCGAGTTGCGCACGAAGCGCCTGCGCGGACGCGGCGGGGGGCTCCGCCCCACGCAGCCGGGACTCCGCGCCGCGCAGCCACTCGATCAGCTCCTCCATGTCGCCTACTACTTCCAGGGAGCGCTAGGGGTGATATACGTTATTGTTAATACATTTTCATATGATATTTAGTCGATATGATGGTCAGGCATAGAATTTAGTCAACCGGAGAATCTTTTTTATTTTTATCCAGGAAAAAAATTGAGACCCGCTGATATTTTTTTGCCCACTGCCGTTATTTTACGCCGCCTCTAACAATCCTACATATAATTGATATGAACGTGCATATTATTAATACGTAAATTTCGCACGTACATATGAATGTTCATGCGCAACGTAGAATATGTAAATCTTATTGACATAATAACGTTATACAAAACATTTTTTCAAAATAATAATTGGCAAAGTACTTAAATTTTACACAATATTTCATTATTAAACAATGCATCGTTATTAATTGTTCAATTTTTCTTCTAATGGAAGACACTTTATTAACTGAGATATTAGGCCTAAGTATAAGTATTTATCGGGCGTTAACAGTGAGTGGCATGTTTACCTTCTTGCTGAGCAGCAGCCGCTCGGCCTTCCGCTGCACCTGCTCGGCGATGGCGTCGAAGCGGCGGTTGTCGCGCGTCACGATGCCCTCCACGTGCGTCGCGCCCTCGCCGGGGGAGATCTACATCGAGGTAAAAATCCAGATTTTAATGATATCGTAATGATTAAAGTAGATTATAGGACCAAGATTTACACACAATTATTGAAGTGAAACTTCTTTAGGCGCATGAGGGTAAATTTTTTACAGATGAAACGTCACGCCGGTATGCAACGGAAGTGTCGGAAAAGAGAGAGAGAGTGATCGAGACCGATTGAGAGAGAGTAAGACAGAGCGAAAGTAGCATGAGCAACTAGCCGTGGAGTGAGAGTAGGGAGCAAGCGAGTGAGAAAGATTGAGAGAAAAAGTGAGACAGAGCGAACGTCGTATCACGCCTTTTTCCCTTCCTCTTAATCTTGGAAATTTAAAGTTTTAGATTTGTATAAATATAAACAAGATTTATATATTAGTTCGCCAAAGAAGTTTCACTTCTGACATGTGTACTTTGTACGCACAATGTTTTTTTATTATATTTATTTATTTATTATTATTTATTAGATTTTAGGACCAGTACACACTGCTGAGGGAACTTGGAGGCAAAGTAGTCTCGATTAGAGTAATATAATAAATTTTCCTGGTTTAACTAGTATGATTAGACAGGGAAGGTTTCAAGGCTTCTCTGGAGGTACATGAAGCGTTTCGGAAGAACGGTGCAGTTTTTTTTATAAGATTAAAGTAGCAAACTATCTTAATCTTCGAAAGTAGCAATGCATCTTCGGTTATCGGTACGTAACCCCTGTCCTATATGCCTAAATGTAAATGGGCGGCTGCGACCACTTACAATCATCGCGACGTACATATAAAAAATGCTTTAATACTTAATAACGCTTTCACACGCATAGACTAGAATTTTCTTCTGGGTCCTATGCCATAGATACACATAACCCAGACACACCTAGAACCAGAATAAAAATCTAAATTCATTAATCAAATGTGCCCTCATCGGGGATCAAACCTGGAACCCATTACAGGTCAAACCGGCATATTTACGAATATTTCCCTACTTCTTACCTGGCACAACTGCGGTCCGATCACGTTAATGCTGTCCAGAACAGGTCTAAACTTTTGCAGTTCAGCTTCCAGCCTCATGATGTCTTCCTCTCGCGGCTCCACCGATTGCAGACAGGTCTCTGCGCTCGACATCCATTCCGTTAACCTAGATTAGAAATACATTATTAGAAATGAAATCATACTAATATTATAAAGGCGAAAGTTTGTGAGTGTGTATGTTGGTTACTTCTTCACGTCTAAACGGCTCTCCAGTCGTTTAGACGTGAAGAACTATTTTCATAAAATTTGGTAGAGAGTTAGCTGACACTCTGGATTAACATATAGGCTGGATTAACATATCTTTTTACTGTGGGAAAATATCTTATTCCCACGGGACAATAGATTTTTGTTAACGCGGGCAAAGCTGCGGGTATCAACTTGTTATTTATATCGATTCCGTTTGATCTGATTATGCCATTAGCAATAAGCGGGCTATACGATAACAGTGGTGGCCAACTTGCTTAGAACTAGACATCCAGGTGATAGAAATAATGTAGTTCGACCGGGGAGGTACCACCGTATTTCTAACGCAAAAGTTATTCTTGCGTTTCGATGGAAGGGTGAGGTGACCAGCATTTTTTGTATGATTCAATCATTTTAGTCCTTGGGAATGGCAACGCATCTGTGGTTGATTTCGGATACAAGCGCTGTTCCATATGAAGTTGCTTACAGATGTCCATGAGTTCAATCATATGAAAAAGCTACGATCGACTTATTATCGACAAATGCCAGCGGGATCCAACAATTACATACTTCTCGAATTATTCGAACGATGAATCGAATGATTAATCGAAAATAAATCTTACTTCGAGTGATTATTATAGAGTTGCTGCACAAGCGGCTGCGTCTCGGTGGCCACCCGCAGCAGCTCGGCGCCGCGCGACGTCAGCTCGTTGTAGCGGCGCTGCAGCGCGTCCAGCTTGTCCTTCAGCTGCAGCGCCTCGTCGCCGGAGATGTGCTTCATCAGCTCCAGCCCGGACTCCACCGTGCTGTCCACTGCCTCTTGTTTTGATGCTATCTCCTCGGTTTTTTCCTGTTTAAATATAATTATTTAAGTCATTTTTCGGTTATGTAATGAAAAAGATAAGAATACACTATGAGTTTCAATTAAAAGCTTTGTTAAATCATTTCCTTGTCGTTAGTAAATATCTGAGGTATAATTTTCCGCAGTATTCCAACTTAGTTCGCAGTACTAGCAAGTTGCTGCTAGCAAAACATCTGTGGCAAATCTCAAGTAAAACTTTGATATTATTTGAAGTTGATTATAGACGTTCACAGGCGCTAAACAACATACATACCATCAAATGAAGTACATGCTACTACACCCATTTATAAGAAAAAAATCGTATTTTCTCGAAATTTTATTTTCCTTCTTTGTATTTTTTATCCCTTATTATATTTTAAATCTCCCTGTTTCGTTTTAACCTACCTATTTTTATTTAGTTCTACCTATCATTTCTATTCCTCTACTTTATTTCAACTTTTTCTCTACTATTCTCTGTTTTTATCTCCTTTCGTCACCCGTCAAGCTTCTAACTTTCTATACAACGCTCTTCTATAATCTTCAATCTCTCTATCTCTTCAATTCTCTCCAACTTGCTCACTTTCGACTACAAGCTGAACCTCTACCCTTTCTCCACCACTCATACAATTCTCTGCATCTATCTCTCATATATCTCCTCAATTCTCCTATATATCTCTCACTATCTCGCCTACAACCTCAACCCTATCTTCACCACTCACCACCAGCTCATCCATGTGGCTCAGCAGCTTCTCCATGTGCAGCGGCAGCAGCCGTTTCTTCGCGAGGTGCTGCTCCATGCCGTCCATCCAGGCGCTCAGCTCCTGGTAGGTCAGTACCAGGTGCCGGAGACCCCGTCGCGAGCTGTCCAGCAGGGAGCCCGCTGACAGGCTGCGGTCTACCAGCGCTTGGTATCTAAAAGAAAAATATTGTTTTTTTTTTAAATTAAATTACAGCTCTACAGACGCTTCGTCTTTGCCTTTTTTCATATAGCATTCATTTTGTCACTCTTAGTATTTTAGTATTTTAGCTCCACTTAAGCTTCCGTTGTCACCATCATCCAGAGGGCGGTGGTGGCAACGTTGGCTTTACAAAAAATCTTAATATTTACTTACTCTATACATAGGACCTTATATATATAAAAAAATACCTTATTTAACTTTTACTTTAAGATTCTAATTATTTGTTATATTAAGTCAGTTGTATGTCAAGAGATGACACTGTTTCAATTTAAATCGGACTTCAATCAGATGGCGCCACTGATGGAACGATATCGTTTTGTTTTTTGCAATTTTTATACTATTTAAAAACTATTAAAAAATCATAACTTTAGAATATGTCTGCTAGTATCTTATATTGTAAATTATTTGACATTATTCAAAAAATATTATATCAAGTTGATAAAACCATTCTAAGATTAATTTAAATAATTGTATGAATGTAATGTATGTATGTTCGAGATACGATAATCTCTTACAAGCGTCGTCATTATTATGTCGACACGTATATCGTCTGCCACGACACGTATCTGACACGTCCTTCTGTCTGTTGTAGGTAAATCCATAAACATCATAATTCTGAATGAGTGTATACCTGTCAGTAGCCGCTTGCAGTCGGTCTGCCAGGGCAGTGGCTTCGTCGTCGCCGACCAGCCCCATCAGCGTGGAGGCGGTCTCCGTGAGCTGCTGGAAGGGCGGCTGCTTCGACAGGATGTCGTCGTGTAGTACCTGGAATTAACAATATTTGTTACCATTTGTCTTTATGTTTTATTTTTAACTGATTTCCTAAAGGAAAACAATATCTCTCATAACTTATTTTATTTTATATTTGTTACTACTTTTCTTATTTCTTTTTTATTTGACTTAAGTAGCAAACGAGCATGCAGTTTACCTGAAGGTAAGTGGTCACTGCCGCCCATGGACATCTGTAATCAACTACATACAGAACATGGGTTCCATCTGAAGTCAATCACAGATGCGTTGCTATTCCCGAGGACTATGATGGTCACCTCATGTGAAAGTGTGCCGGCAACCACTCCCTTCTATCTAACTCAAGAAATGCTTCACACTAGAAATAGGTGTGGCGGTGGTACTTCCCTGGTCGAACTACACTGGTTCTACCACCTTCACAAAAATTAATGTGCATCCAATGCATTTAAAGCATATTTTTTGATACTAGGTTTGTTCAATTAGTTACCGAAATGGCTGGACCGATTCGGACGGGACTTTCTCCGACAGATAGCTAACGTGACAAGCAGTAAAATAAGCTAATTTTATTTTTGAACTAAAATTAGAAATGTCAATTGCCATCATTAGAACTTTTATCACTTATCAATTTCGGTTAAATGGATGTCTTATTTTTATGAGAGAGAAACACAACGAGATTAACATGTAGTCGTTTTTTTATTTTGACGACCCGGATGGCGCAACGGTTAACACGCCGGACTGCTAATCGGAGGGTCGTGGGTTCGATTCCCAGCGAGGCGGAAATTTGAATGATGAGTTTAAATTTCCGTTCTTGGTCTGGGTGTGTGTCCTTGTCTTGTGTGTTGTCCATGGCACCCACGACACAGGGAATCCTAGTGTGGGGCTATGAGTGTGAAGCGTTATTTATTTAAACCTGTGTCCTATACACGATAAACCCATGATGAGCCTTTGTAGATAGATACAGTAATATACAGATTATTTCACCCAGTTTTTTCTGTGTATTAGTAACTTTCAACCTCACCTTATGTTCTCTTATCTTCTGCTGTATCTTCTCCTCGTCAGTTGGCACCAGTTCCAGGGACTTAACCTTCCTCTCTGTGACTCCGAGCCACTCCACGAGCGGTTGCAGTTGTTCTTGGAAGAGTTTAGCGACCTGAACGAAATATTTATTGTAAGACATAAATACTGAAAGTTAGAGGAAATTTAGTGGTATCGATGCAATGTATGAATCTATTTATCAAGTTAGGTTATGTAAGAAATAGTACGTACTTTCAAAGAATGCATTTTCATCAACAATTTTCATCTACTTTCTTCCTTTCCTTTTTTTTATTTGACTGAAGTAGCAAACGAGCATGCAGTCCACCTGATGGTAAGTGGTCACTGCCGCTCATGGACATCTGTAACCAACTTCACACAGAACATGGGTTCTATCTGAAGTCAAACACAGATGCGTTGCTACTTCCGAGGACTATGATGGTCGCCTCATGTAATAGTGTGCCGGCAACCACACCCTTCTATCGAAACGCAAGAAATACTTCACGCTAGAAATAGGTGTGTTTTCCTCCTTTCATCCCATTAACTATTATTAAAAAAATAATTCTTCATCACTTTCTTCTCCCTGGTACGATTGAAATAACCCCCTTTACCCTTCTCAAGTCAATCTCTGAAGCTCCATTTACTCCTCTTTGCCTTCCAAGCCCTACCCTGCAGTTTTCGGCCTTCACGACTTCTTTGTTCCAACTAAGTAATCTCTACATCTCCTCCTCAACTAATCCCCTGAAGTTTTACCCATCATCAGAGAGCTCCCCTAAAGTCCCCTAAAGCTACTCCCCTGAGCTCCCCTAAAGTCCCCTAAAGCTACTCCCTTTATCCATCCATCATCCATCCATCCATCAGCCTTTGAAAGTCCACTGCTGGACATAGGCCTCCCCTAATCTGCGCCACTTCGACCGGTCCTGAGCCATCTGAATCCAGCGGTTATCCGCCGCCTTCTTCAGATCATCAGTCCACTGAGTCGGGGGGCGGCCTGCACACCTTTTGCCGAAACGTGGTCTCCATTCGAGGACTCTTCTACCCTTCATCCACCCACCTTCATCGCCTGCTCCAGGTCCAGCATCCGCTGCTGAGCGCCACCAGTCAGTGCGTCGAACCTCTGCATCAGTCCTCTCAGTTGCTTCTCGATGGCCTTCCTCTCACCCGCGTCGCAACCTGCGGCCACCTCGTTGCCCATCGCGAACAGGGACGACATCGAGTTCTGACGGTCCATCAGCATCTTCTTCAGGAACTGTGGAAAACAGAAGTGAATTTAGAACACTCTAACTCCCTTCTCATTGAACTGACAGATCTTACTCTTTGACGACCCGCATGGCGGAGCGGTTACCATACCGGTCTGATACGCAATGGGTCCCGGGTTCGATTCCCGGCCAGAAAAGTCCATGACACAGGAGAAAATCCTACTATGGGGCTATGAGTGTAGAAAGTGTGAGCGTCTGTATCATATTCTTACTTTTTATTGTTTACTCACGCAATTAAAAATAAAATCATGAGGTCAAAATTATTTTCAAAATATGTACAGACTTACATACTAGTATTAATTTAGACAACATAAAGCAGTGGTCAATTTTAAAACTCAAAAAATCGGTTATTTTCGTTAATAGTTAATGACCGTCACTTACTACAATTTTAGGCAATCACTGTAATCTATGTAAGTAACAAGAACATCACGAGTAAATTAATAGATTTATAAATATAAGAAACACTGTAACACATACTCATAAGTATAAATTTAATACAATATCTTTTATAGTTATAAATTCAATACATTATTTAGCTGTTAATATAACTGCTACATGTTCACGACACAAAACGCCACATACCTGCAAGGTGTATTGTGAGGACTTCCTAAATAGAATTAATATTGAAATACCACGATCTGGTAGTCGGATAAATAACAGAGAGACTTTTCATTTGCCTCATTGTCGGACTAACGTTGGCCAACATTGTCCAATGTATCGAATGCTATCAGCGTACAATGGCATTTCCACGTCGTTCGCTATATTTTATAGTTCGTTGGTCCGCTAAATTGCGTATTTATAAGTTAATTTTAAGCTAGCTTCTATATTAATTTGTTAAGTGTTATTCTTTAATTTTTGTAAGTCGTGTTCACTGTTATCAGAATGAACGCTATATCTATATCCTCCAAATTTGATTAATTATTATATTAATACGTGAAGCAAAAATTTGTGACAGATTTTTAAGTAATATGCCGCGGACGGATTAGTATGAAATTTTGCACGGTTATAGTGGACGTAGAGAAGGAGTGCAGAATGTTAATATTTTTTTCAAATAATGCATTTTTCATACATAAAATCAACTAAAAACACATTACACACACTGCCTTGCATTTGTCACAAACACATATGTACTTAGTAAATGAAAATGAAAAGACACAACGTCAAGAATGTCAGATGACATTTGATTTTTAATTTAAATTACGGTCGAATTTCGGCCGATGCGACGGGTGACTAGTAATATTAAGTCTGTAGTGTTGCATTCAATTTGTGAACCAAATAAATAAAAAAAAATAAAGAGAAATAAAAAAACTTAAAAAAAATACCTTCTGTTCCTGCAACTGCGCCTTGACCACCTTGTAGTCGGCGGAGGGCGGCTTCTGGTTGTTGACCATGTCCTCGGTGTCGGCCAGCCACTTCTCCAGCCCCGCCAGCGCCTCCGCGAACTTGCCGGACTGCAGCAGCCCCACGTCCAGCCGCCGCTCGCGCTCGTTCATCTGATGATACAAATAAAAATAATGATCATTTCATTATATAAAACAAGGTGGTGAAACAATAGTTTGATGATGATGAACCACGCTTATTTTTTTAGTCGTCGTCAACCCATTACTATCCCACTGCTGGGCACGGGTCTTCTCTCGGAATGAGAGAGTTTAGGCCATAGTCCACCGCGCTGGCCAAGTGCGAATTGGTGGACTTCACACACCTCCGAGTTTTTTTTTTTTTAAGAACTCTCGGGTGTGTAGGTTTCCTCACGATGTTTTCCTTCACCGAAAAGCAGTGATAATTAAAGTATAATACGCACATAAATCAGTGGTGCGTGCCTGGGTTTGAACCTCGGACCTCCCGATCGAGAGGGCAAGTTTTAACCATTAGGCTATCACTGCTCATTTTTTTAGTATGAAGCAGTTTTCGCTTTTTGGTGGAAGAATGTGGCAGCCGGCACACTTCTCTATGAGACGAACATCCTAGATCTTGGGAGTAGCAACGCATTTTTTTTTTATACTTTAACCTAACGATAAGGCAGACGGGCTACCTGATGGAAAGTAGTCACCGTCGCCTATGGACATTCGCAACACCAGAGGAGTCGCCAATGCATCGCCGGCTTTGAAGGAGAGCTCTTTTCTCACCTTTCTTGAAGAACCCCATGTCATAGCGCTCCGCGAATACCTCACGAGGAAGCTCATTCCACAACTTGCACGTCCGTGGCAAAAACGAGCATGCAAACCGATGTGCATCTGTGTTTTACTTTAGATAGAATCCCTGTTCTGTATAAAGTGGGTTACAGATGTTCATGAGCGTGAGTGACTACTTACCATCACGCTCGTTTGCTACTTCAGTGAGATAAAAAAAAAGAAAAAAAGATCAGCATCTAAAGATTGATAACAAGTAGTTTGTTACGCCTAGAAACTAAGCTGAAAAGTTTCGAATCATTATGTTTTCTTCGTTTAGATCAGTTCTACTTGAAGCCGAACATTTTTTATAAGGTAGATATAGGTACGGCGGTGATGGAACCGAATCACAAAATATACCATATTAAAAATTAACACCTGTCGCGGTATCCATAATGTCAAGTCTCACCTTCTCCTTAAGCGCGTTCCACTTATCGTTCATCTTCTCCAGGTCCTTCTCCAGCTGCTGCGTGGACACTCCCTGCAGCGCAGACCTGACCAGCCCCTGGCCTATCTTGTTGCAGTGGGTCACGTTCTGGCCGAGAGGTTCCAGCATCGACTGCTTCAGCTCCGCGAAGTCCTTCTGCTGGGATCTGATCTGTTCTACTTCCGAGGAGACTGGCTTCAGGCTACGGACTTGTTCTGATGCCTGAAAGGTGAGACGATTATTAATTTGTAGCACAGTTTAAAACACGTAAAACACAAGATGTATTGTAATTATTTTTAAATTGAATGAATGAATGAATGAATGAATGAATGCTTTATTCACAGTAACTACATGTTGCACACAATATAAAGCGTTTTATAGAAACACAAACACAAAAAGAAATGGCTATAAATTGTATAAAGTAAGTAAGATAAAAAGTGACAATAATTTAATGCAACACAATCAGTGACTGCGAAACAGGTACAGACTCAGCGAATACCACAGCTAGGAAGACCATGCCTTGATGCTGATTTTCAGTCTGTCCTTTTGTTATAGAGTAACTTGGACGGCTGTTTCAAGTTAATTTCGTTTTTGTTGTTGTGACATGTTGTTCTTATCTATTCAAGTCATATTGTTATTATCTATTTAAGTCACCTGGATGCTTAAGTTGCGTATAAAGCAAATACATAATGAAATAATTCAACACAATTCAAATTCAATAAGAAAACAGGTTAAAAGGAATGAAATTAATTGTTAGTTGCATCTCTGTCGTAAGTCGTTACAGCAACGTGATTGATGAATTTTAATAAAAAACGGATAAATATAGAATGAGCTAAAATAGATGTTCGATATTAACTTAAGTAAATTTTACATGAATCAAATGCAACATTTAAATATTTTTTTTCAAAATGTATCCCATTATTAAACCATATATTTTTTATAATATCAATAAAGTAGATTTTATATAAAAAAAAAATTTAAACGCGTTTAAATCAAAACAATGATTTTGCAAGTACTGTAATTTTATTACGGCAGTATTAGACCTAATGTAATTATACTTCTCAAAAGCGCATAGAAAATGTTCCTAATATGTACCTCGTCCACATCATCCATAACAGCGTCGTAGGCCTTGTAGAAGGCCTCCAGTTTGCTGAGTGTATCGTCCAGGTCCTGTTCCTTGGAGCGAGCGCGTTCGTCCAGCTTGGCCAGCTGTTTACGAAGACCTTCCACCTATTGAACAATTAAACGTTATAGACGGAGAGTAGAAGATAAGACACTATTTAGTAGTTTATGCCTGGCTTCGCGTAATCAATCCATATAGTCAAGTTAATCCAGTCTAATCCGTTTCGCAATTTTGCGTGATAAAGTAACAAAACACATACATCAAACTTTCGCATTTATAATATTATTATAAGATCTTTATAGAACACTCGTTGACCCGGCGAACTTCGTTACGCCTAAAAGTCAAAAATCTAAAAATTTCAGTATTTCTTTACTATATTACATATATATTATACATAAAAACCTTCCTCTTGAATCACTCTATCTATTAAAAACAATGCATTAAAATCCGTAGTGTAGTTTTAAAGATCTAAGCATACACAGGGACAGACAGCGGGAAGCGACTTCGTTTTATACTATGTAGTAAGATAATTAGTACATATATATTAACTTTGATCTTACAAATAAGAGCCATATAAACAAATTTTACTCACTGGAGCAATTTTTAAAAGTGGTATGAATTGCAATATCGTAAGCAACAAAAAATTACGTATACAAATATCTCGTCTCACTCTCTCTTACCTGATCATTAGCCTTCCCAGCATCAGAGTACCCGCTGTCAGCGAGTCCCTCCGCGGCCCTCTCGGTGTCCACAATGAGGTCCTCCGCGCCCTCCAGCCGCTTGTAGAAGCGGTTCACGTCTTCCAGCTGCGCCCTCACGGTCTTGATCTCGCGGCCGGGCGGCTTCATGCCGTCCAGCTCCTTCTCCAGGTCCGATAGGTCGGTGGACACGCCTTTCACTTTGTCCTGGTGGAAGATTCAATGTTTTATTAAGGTTTAAGCTTTGAATTTAAGGTTTTATTAAATGCAGTGAAACGATATTTTTATGATATAACTAGCTGTCCGGACATACGTTGTTTAGCCATATAAAAAATAAAAAAAAATGTTAAGGGTGGACAACCCTTAAGGGGTATGAAAAATAGATGTTGGCCGATTCTCAGACCTACTGAATAAGCATATAAAATTTGGTAAAAATCGGTCAAGCCGTTTCGGAGAAGTTTGGCAACAAAAACTGTGACACAAAAATTTTATATATTAGATTTTGAGAACGTTACATAGCACCGTATACGTTACATGCAACTGGGTCGAAATATCGGCAAAAATAATTCGAAAAGAATTCAAAACCCGCATATCGTGAGTACCCGTTAAGTATTAAAACGTTACATAGACTTAAATAACGTTACATTTTACGTGTAGCACATCAAACATTATATCACTCTGCTATTATTATCCTCTGTGTGTTTAAATAAAGTATTAACTTGCAATACAATGTATGCCAGTATGTGTCAGTTTTGAATACGAAGCGATTTTTTTTTCATTCGTAAATGATAAGGGCGTGGTAGTATCCTAGTTTTAAAGTAGCAGACTTCCGTTAGATCCAACGTTTAGAAGTTACCTAACTATGACGGCTCATAATATATACCGAAAGGAAAGTTGTGATCATTCTTATCGATCGTCCTCAATCAGAAACACATTTTGTCAGTGGCGTAGCGTGCCGGGGACCCTGTATCATTGATACAGCTGACACGGCGTTTACTATGCCCGTCCATTTTGTATCAAACAGTCAATAGCACACATACCTGGAACTGTGCGAACGCCGCCGCAGCCCCCGCGAGCCGGTCCCGGGCCTCATCGGCCTGGGCCTCCAGGTCCCGCAGGCGGTCCGCCAGGCCGCGCGCCGTGCCCTCCAACTCCGGTCGCACGCACTCCGCCGCCTCGGGTCCGCCGCACTCCAGTGCGAGGGTGATTATGTCGTCCACTGACGCGTTTACGCTCTGTGGAATTGAAACAAATATTGAGACATCCAGAAATGTTTTTGCTTTTTTATTGCAATTATCTAGTATAAGTTGGTATGTGAGTCTGGCTTGTAAACCTGTTTAAAATTGCTTGGCTAAATCATACTTGTTTGCGTAATTCGATAGTATATGTATATGCAATAGTATATGCGGTACTCAATTTACAAAGAAATATAAGAAATTGTAAAGTTATCTCTTAATAAACATCATTGCCCGTCGCGGTCGCGGAACTGCGGTTTTATTTATAAACTCACGAGACCGCTCATTTGCGAGGATACGCTGCCGCCGCGGTTGCGATTATCGACCGCAAACATGGCGGGCGAAAACTGCAAGACGGGCCGTATGGTATCAACTTGATCTCGCGTGACATTTCATCAATCTCATACGAGTATCGTACAGATCAGTCTGAAACGTTTTCAGTGCGAGATTTGTCATACGAGTTTTCATAAAAATGACATTATTATAACTTTTTATTTGTACCTGCAGCGGCGCCCGCAGCGCGTGCGCGTGGTCGGCGAGGCGCGCCAGCAGGTCGCGCGCGGCGGCGGGCGGCGCGGGGTCCTCGCACATGACACCCGCTACAACTAGCGCCACCACCAGTATCGTTACCTGCAGCGGCGCCCGCAGCGCGTGCGCGTGGTCGGCGAGGCGCGCCAGCAGGTCGCGCGCGGCGGCGGGCGGCGCGGGGTCCTCGCACATGACACCCGCTACAACTAGCGCCACCACCAGTATCGTTACCTGCAGCGGCGCCCGCAGCGCGTGCGCGTGGTCGGCGAGGCGCGCCAGCAGGTCGCGCGCGGCGGCGGGCGGCGCGGGGTCCTCGCACATGACACCCGCTACAACTAGCGCCACCACCAGTATCGTTACCTGCAGCGGCGCCCGCAGCGCGTGCGCGTGGTCGGCGAGGCGCGCCAGCAGGTCGCGCGCGGCGGCGGGCGGCGCGGGGTCCTCGCACATGACACCCGCTACAACTAGCGCCACCACCAGTATCGTTACCTGCAGCGGCGCCCGCAGCGCGTGCGCGTGGTCGGCGAGGCGCGCCAGCAGGTCGCGCGCGGCGGCGGGCGGCGCGGGGTCCTCGCACATGACACCCGCTACAACTAGCGCCACCACCAGTATCGTTACCTGCAGCGGCGCCCGCAGCGCGTGCGCGTGGTCGGCGAGGCGCGCCAGCAGGTCGCGCGCGGCGGCGGGCGGCGCGGGGTCCTCGCACATGACACCCGCTACAACTAGCGCCACCACCAGTATCGTTACCTGCAGCGGCGCCCGCAGCGCGTGCGCGTGGTCGGCGAGGCGCGCCAGCAGGTCGCGCGCGGCGGCGGGCGGCGCGGGGTCCTCGCACATGACACCCGCTACAACTAGCGCCACCACCAGTATCGTTACCTGCAGCGGCGCCCGCAGCGCGTGCGCGTGGTCGGCGAGGCGCGCCAGCAGGTCGCGCGCGGCGGCGGGCGGCGCGGGGTCCTCGCACATGACACCCGCTACAACTAGCGCCACCACCAGTATCGTTACCTGCAGCGGCGCCCGCAGCGCGTGCGCGTGGTCGGCGAGGCGCGCCAGCAGGTCGCGCGCGGCGGCGGGCGGCGCGGGGTCCTCGCACATGACACCCGCTACAACTAGCGCCACCACCAGTATCGTTACCTGCAGCGGCGCCCGCAGCGCGTGCGCGTGGTCGGCGAGGCGCGCCAGCAGGTCGCGCGCGGCGGCGGGCGGCGCGGGGTCCTCGCACATGACACCCGCTACAACTAGCGCCACCACCAGTATCGTTACCTGCAGCGGCGCCCGCAGCGCGTGCGCGTGGTCGGCGAGGCGCGCCAGCAGGTCGCGCGCGGCGGCGGGCGGCGCGGGGTCCTCGCACATGACACCCGCTACAACTAGCGCCACCACCAGTATCGTTACCTGCAGCGGCGCCCGCAGCGCGTGCGCGTGGTCGGCGAGGCGCGCCAGCAGGTCGCGCGCGGCGGCGGGCGGCGCGGGGTCCTCGCACATGACACCCGCTACAACTAGCGCCACCACCAGTATCGTTACCTGCAGCGGCGCCCGCAGCGCGTGCGCGTGGTCGGCGAGGCGCGCCAGCAGGTCGCGCGCGGCGGCGGGCGGCGCGGGGTCCTCGCACATGACACCCGCTACAACTAGCGCCACCACCAGTATCGTTACCTGCAGCGGCGCCCGCAGCGCGTGCGCGTGGTCGGCGAGGCGCGCCAGCAGGTCGCGCGCGGCGGCGGGCGGCGCGGGGTCCTCGCACATGACACCCGCTACAACTAGCGCCACCACCAGTATCGTTACCTGCAGCGGCGCCCGCAGCGCGTGCGCGTGGTCGGCGAGGCGCGCCAGCAGGTCGCGCGCGGCGGCGGGCGGCGCGGGGTCCTCGCACATGACACCCGCTACAACTAGCGCCACCACCAGTATCGTTACCTGCAGCGGCGCCCGCAGCGCGTGCGCGTGGTCGGCGAGGCGCGCCAGCAGGTCGCGCGCGGCGGCGGGCGGCGCGGGGTCCTCGCACATGACACCCGCTACAACTAGCGCCACCACCAGTATCGTTACCTGCAGCGGCGCCCGCAGCGCGTGCGCGTGGTCGGCGAGGCGCGCCAGCAGGTCGCGCGCGGCGGCGGGCGGCGCGGGGTCCTCGCACATGACACCCGCTACAACTAGCGCCACCACCAGTATCGTTACCTGCAGCGGCGCCCGCAGCGCGTGCGCGTGGTCGGCGAGGCGCGCCAGCAGGTCGCGCGCGGCGGCGGGCGGCGCGGGGTCCTCGCACATGACACCCGCTACAACTAGCGCCACCACCAGTATCGTTACCTGCAGCGGCGCCCGCAGCGCGTGCGCGTGGTCGGCGAGGCGCGCCAGCAGGTCGCGCGCGGCGGCGGGCGGCGCGGGGTCCTCGCACATGACACCCGCTACAACTAGCGCCACCACCAGTATCGTTACCTGCAGCGGCGCCCGCAGCGCGTGCGCGTGGTCGGCGAGGCGCGCCAGCAGGTCGCGCGCGGCGGCGGGCGGCGCGAGGCGCGCGGCGGCGAGGCGCTCCTCGCAGCGCGCGAGCGGCGCGTCCACGGCGCGCACGCGCTCCGCGAACTCGCCCAGCTTGCGCGCCGTCGACTCCAGGTACTCCACTTGTTGGAGCACCTCTGTTGGAAGAGAATCAAGGTTTTTATATGTTCATATTTGTACAGTCGTTTCGTATCCTTTTAACATAATGAATGTGAGGCAGGAATATTGTTAATATCATATTTATGAGGATGTAATGAGTATTGTATATGGTGATCTAAGTCATATATATCTGGTTGCCTGATTTCAACGTCATCCAAGTAGCAGTTTTTGCGTAAAAGTGTAGCAAACACACATACAACCTAACAAACTTTCCCATTTATAATATTGAATAAAATTAGATTGCAGTATTTATACATTTTATTAAATGAGATTTATGAACAATTATTATTATTTTAGACAATTTTCAATTTGCAGAATGACTATTCTCCCTATAATTAATACTAGCTTTTAATTTTAATTTTACTGTTACAGTTACAAAAAACCGCGAAGGTCAAAGAACTGTCGTGTAAGTTATACCAACATATTTTTTTTCTTAAAAAGAGTACTCACCGTTGTTAAGTTTGTCCCATTTCTCCTTCATGGTATCCAATTGCTTCCTGATAATTTCCTGGTCAACGTCACACGACGAGATGAACGTCTCGCCCAGTGTCTTGTTGTTCTCGTACTCGCCGGACCTGATGAATATTTCGTATTTTAAATATGTTCAAAAAGATACATTATTTGGTGTTATTAGAATTGCGATTACCTTACTCAAATGCCTGCACTTTCATGCTAAAAAAATCTAACGTCTTACTTCTAGTGTGTGGCCCTACACATACATATTTTTTACAAGTTTCCTGTATTAGAGCAGCCCTTGACTCTGCGCTTCGCTCCGTCACTTGCACCTTGCTTTATCGCGGGACCCCCCCCCACTCATTTCTTGTCACCTCGTACATACAAACCTCATGACTCTTGTTTCACCGGGCATCACCTCATTTATACTTTTTATCCGCTCACGCGCACCGCTATACCAGGGCAGCAACGTACCTATATCTCCAACTCAGTCCCTGCGTCCCATTGCACAAGGACACCACTTCGTACGTCGCGCTCTACAGCAATAGGCACCCCTCGCGATCCGCAGCATCGGGGTGCCTCTCCTCTGCATTTCGTTGCACCGGGCAACACCTCGACCCGCGTGGCACAGCGGTTACTATACCAGTCTGACGCGCAATGGGTCCCGGGTTGGATTCCCCACACTCACCGCTTCCACACGTCGTTCCTGAGCAGCTGCAGGTCGCGCAGCTGGCGCTCCACGTGCTTGCGGCTGGCGGCGGCGGGCGGGCGCCGCGCCGCGCGCTCCGCCGCGTCCGCCAGCCACGGCAGGAACGACTCCTGCGCCAGCGTGAACTTGCGGCAGTGCTCCTGAGAAACATACACATTTTTGTAACACGTACTTAGAGATGAAAGGTTGATAGATAACCCCCTACTTGCAACTCGTGCAAGGTAAAAGTTGACAACCCCTTCATTGCAAAACATTCAAGATAAAAGGTTGACAACCCCTTCATTGAAACAAAAATCAAGGTAAAAGGTTTACAACCCCTTTATTGCAACACGTTTAAGGTAAAAGGTTAACAACCTTAAAATTTTACCACGTTCAAGGTAAAATGTCGACAACCCCTTCATCGCTACACGTTCAATATAAAAGATTGAGAAATCCCTTGTCATTCGACATGTGGAGAATAAGACGAATATACGGGCAGGTTAAGAGGCTGATAACCCCTTGTCGTTTGACCAGAAAGCATCCCCTATTTCCCCTATTTCCGATCCAGTGGTAATATAAAAAAATATGTAACTGATAATTTGTAAGTGCCCCCATAGGCCTATGCAAAATACAGACATTTCATTTCATTTCTTTAAGCGAAAGTGCTTTTGTGAACTACGTTTAGGTAAAAAAAAAATGTGTGCGTGTACTAGCGTACACTCGTAAGAAGTGAAACTTCTTTATGACGTTATTTTTCAAAAAATAATTTACTATATGCAACTTTACAGAAATTGGTTAAATAAAGTTAAATTAATCTAAAAAATCTAATCTATAATAATCTATCTAATATTACGCGTGGTAGGGATAAGACAAAGATGGCGCGTAACGGAAAAAAAAGATGGCGCGTAACAGAAAAAGATGGCGCGTAACAAAAAAAAAAGATGGCGCGTAACAGAAAAAGATGGCGCGTAACGAAAAAATGTTACACTAAATTTTTTTCCAACCCCGATAAAGAAGTTTCACTTAAAAAATTATAACTCCTTGTCTTTTGATATAGGGACCTCCTTTTATTAGCAGACGGATACTTTTGTCTGCTGAAATCATTTTTGTATTATTGTTAATTTGCCCAACAGCAATTGAATTTACACCCGTATTCACAAACAACACTATGAGGCCTCATAGTATTCGCTAACGCAAAGGGTGATTCAAACTATTTCATAGACAATACTTAAGCGAAATCCAGCGCTATGCGTTTGTCATAATCAACGCATAGGTAAAGTAGCAGTCGAGCTATTTTATAGAACGCATAGCATTGTTTATTAGGGTTCCGTAACCAAAGGGTAAAACCGAAACCCTATTACTTAAGACTCCGCTTTCCGTCAGGCTGTCTGTCCGTCCGGGCTGTATCTAACGAACTGTGATGAACCGTAGACAGTTGAAATTTTCACAGATGTTGAATTTCTGTTGCCGCTGTAACAACAAATACCCAAGGCAAACTAAAAAAAATATTTACGGGGCTTCCATACAACCAACGTATTTTTAAACGTTTTTTTTTACAGATAATGTACGGAATGTACGGAATCCTTAGTGCGCGAGTCCGCCTCGCACTTGGTCGTTGTTTACGTAACTTGGTTACAAGTTACCTAGTAACGTAATAATAATGATTTGTCAGTTTTGTCAAGAAGTCTAGGGTGAATGCAGCCACAACAAATGGACCAATTACGGTGCCCGAACCAACACTATGACACCTCATAGCAAAGTATTGCTTGAATGTCGTTTATGAATTAGATGGCTTGACATAATGAACGCACAGGATAGTTTCGCTCTTTGCATAGTATTATTTCATTACTTATGAAAGTATTGTTCATGAATACGGGTATTAGTATCTAAGCTCAATCTACAATACTTACCATCGCGGCTTGCAGTCTGTTGTGTCGGTCAACTGTTTCCCTCTTCAGTTTCTCCCACTGGGACTGGATTCTGTCCAGGTCTTTCCTCAAGCCTTGGTGTGCTGGTTTCTTCTCCATCTCACGTCCTAGGTCATGGAGAAGGTTAAGGTTTTAATAGGTAAAATTGATACTTATAATTAAAATGTTTTTTTTTGTATCGGTACATTACTAATCTTTACAAAGAAATATTTGGCAATCTGAGAATGTCTAATAGTAGATGTTTCTATTATTTTTAACATCAGTTATACGGAAAAAAGGTGCGGAAGGGGTGCCTTTGAATCCTAAACATTGTAATTTATTTATCTTTTACGATTTTTATATATTTCATTTCAATGTCTCATTATACGAAAACAAAAGAGAAAGTTTCGTTAAAATGTAACGGTAAAATGTTTCATTATAATACTTAACGGGTACTCACGATATGCGGTTTATGAATTCTTATAGAATTCTTTTTGCCGATATTTCGACCCAGTTGCATGGATCGTGAGTACCCGTTAAGTATTATAATGTATCAAGTCCGCGATAATACTAGTCTAAAATCGTAAAATGTTTCTTTAAAAAAAGGAAACTTGTTTAGCAGTAAACTAAAGAGACTACTGAATCTATCGTGTACCTTTATTCAGCTATACTACACGGCTACCTTAAATTTCAAACCAAAAATGCCAAGTTGAATCTATTTTACTCTATAGCCGATAAATCTATGGTAATTTTCTCTATATTCCGTGGTGTATACCTTTATCGAGCAGCATAATGATCTCGTGCTCCCGTTGCGTGAGGTCCCTGTACAGCGGCTCGTGCTTGGCCAGCTGCTGCTGCAGCTTGGCCTTGTCCGCGGACACCTGCAGGCGGCCCGGCAGCGCCGTGAGCTCGGCCTGCAGCCAGCCCAGCGTCCTGGCCACGCTCTCTTCCAGGTTGCGCCCGTCCCTGGATTGTAGAAGGTTAACATTTGCATTACAATACATTTTTTTAAATAATGAAGTATCAAACGAGCATGCAGTCCACCGGATGGTAAGTGGTCACTGCCGCTCATGGTCATCTGTAATCAACTTTAAAACATTGGTTTTATTTGAAGTCAATAATAGATTCCTTGCTACTCCCGAGAACTAGGATGGTGGCCTCATACAAAGTGTACCGGGAACCACACCCTTCCGTCTAAATGCAAATGCTTCAATTTGAATGATACAATGGATTCATTGAGTAGAATATAAAAGAAAAAAGATCGGAATTTAAGAAGTAATGCAAGGTCAAGTATCAAATATTTTAGGTAGTCACTAAATGGATACGTCTGATCCGGTGATAGTATAAGGAAAAATATTATAACGAGGAATTTGTAAGTACCTTCGTAGGCTTTTACAAAATGAAGATTAGTATTTCACTATATTTGAAATTAAAAAATATCATAAAATCAAATTGAATAATAAATAATCGTGAAGCCGAATATCGAATGACTGTTTACATATTCATGCTCAACCTGTTATAAAATTAATTAATTAATAAATTATGTATATGAGCAAATATGTAGTAGAACCTTCTAATCAAAATGCCTGTTTTATTTTTGACATAAATCAAAACGACTAAGTTGGATTAAATCATGGTGTATCTTGAACGCCTGTGTTAATATTCGACTCACTTGAGCGCCGACTCGATCTCCGCCTTCCGATGGTCGAGCTTCCTCTGCAGCGCGTCGTACTGCCTCGCGGCGGCGGTCAGCTTGCCCTGGATGTCCTGGCGCGCCGCGGGGTCGCCCAGCACCTCGCCCAGCGCCTCCCCGGCCGCCTCCAGGTCCGCGAGCAGCGGACGCTGGCCTTCCAGCTGCCGTTCTAGATTCTGGTGGGTGTGATGGACATTAGTATGAATACATTGAGAAATAAGTAAAATTTCGTAATATTGATTTTGTGATAAGTGATACTTGTGATAAGTGAAATAAGGATAAAAGAAATGGGTTAAAAAAATGTATTTCTCTTTAAAATTGTCCGTTCATTATCACATCATCATATTTTTTTCCAATGTTAAAATTTATGTAAGTTTTGCAGGACTAATTGAATTCTGCGCTTTTTGAATCCGGAGCCATCAATATTAGCTTGTATTTTTTCAAACGACCTGAACGAATTCCGTGTCACTCAACCCTGGACTCATGGGTTCAGCCATTGAATACCACATTGCCTGACCCTGGAGTCATGAGTCCAGGCAATCACCTCGACCTGCCGGATCTGTCCAGTGCTGAGCTCCTGCCGGTTCCTGGAGTCACGGACCCTGACATCCGCTTCGACTTCCCGCAGCCAGCAATGGGCTTTACGATCTGATGGAATGCCATGTCTCCCGGGTCCACGGACCATGCCACCCACTTCGAACTCCCGCAGCTGATCATGTGCTTTACGATCTGATCGAATGCTATGACCCCGGGTCCACGGACCCCGTCACCCACCTCGACCTCCCGCAGCTGGTCGGCGGGCTCCTGCTTGGCGGCCACGTCGTCCAGGCGGTCGGCGATGGCGTGCAGCGCGGTGCGCAGGCGCGTCAGGCTCGCGTCGAACTCGCGGGACGTATCCGCTGCGGCGCCTAGCGATGAAGCACGTTGCTCCAGTCTGGGGAAGGGGGGGGGGGGGGTAATATAACCATTTTCATATAATGATTCGGTGAGGCAAACAAAAATAATTTGAAGCCAGTATCGTGCTAGCATTTGTCTGCAGTAGGTTCGGTACGAACACGCATAAACACACAGCGTACGGCATTTCATAACGTGACAAGCGTTCGTTCCGTTAAGGACATTTATTCTAGAAATATTGCTAAATAATTTAATTTTTGTACACGTTAATACAATCAAAATTTAAGACACTAATGTATTACTTACTTGTTGAGTAAATCGTTCCAGCGGTCCTGTAAGTCCTGCACCTTCTGCGCGAGTTTTTGCGCGTCGGGTTCATTGTGGTGCAGTCTCTGCAGTATTGCGCTCGCCACTTGCTCCAGGTGGGCGAGTTGGGGTTGCTGGCCACGGAACTCCTCGCGGAGGACTTGCACCTGAAAATTAACGCTAGAATCAGGGGCTGTGTGATGGAGTACTACCAGGGAAGTATAGGCATCCAGGTGAGTTTTTAGGAAAATCTTACTGCGAACTTTAAATAGTACACACTTCAATTATCTCTGGTTTTGTTATAGCATAGTTATATAAACATGTTTCGTGAGAAATATATTTTCAATATCCCAATCGTTTCAATCCCAATAATTATAAACAAAGCTAAAATAAGTATTCTTACATTTACATGTCAAGAACCTTGGAATTTATTTATTCTTTATAGTTTTGAATCAATGAAATATTCTTTATTAATTGTTATTATCCTCTTTAAAAATCTGCCTTGAAATATACCTTTAATAAATTTAAACATTTTAATAACTTACTTGTTGTACTTGTGTTTGGACCATTCTAGAGTCGGACGAAATAGGTCCGAGAGCGGCCATCATGCGATCCTTGGCGCCGAGCCATTGCGACAGGTTGCTGTGTGTGTCGTGGAAGTCCTTCATTTCCTCCATTAGACGGATCCTGTGGGAATAAAACAAAGCATTTGCAAAGTGGTAGAAGGTATGTGTTCGAACGATGCGATATCACCGCCACACGTATTTCTAGCGTGAAGTGGTCTGGCCTTTCGGAAGAAGAGTGTCTTGGAGTACGAGTCATAATAATAAACAATAAAGTTTTGTAAATTCATAGCTCCACATAATATCCTCTTTTGTCGCGTGTGTTATGGTCACACACGAAAACAAACAGACAAAAATCCGGAACATTTAAATTTGTCTTTCAGATCTCTGTCTGACCGGGGATCGTACCAGGAACCGTCCGCCAATCAGACCTGTATGATGCCCACACCATCACGCAAATCATTGTACTTACTTGTCTTTGAAGGCGTCGTGCAGCGCCTTCCACCTGGAAGCGACATCCTCCATTTCATCGTGAAGACGGTCAGCTCCTTGCACGCTCTGCTTGCGTTTCAGTAATTCGCGAACCTAAGGATAAAAATGAGTATTATTATATTTTTCCATCGCTTCAAAATTAGATTTTGATAGTATGTTTAAGACATAGGCATAAGACATAAAGACATCTATTATTCAATATATTTAAAAAATTGGACCCATTAAGACGGGCAAATTTAAGTATAATTTACATATGGCAATATTGGCAGCTTTATTGAAAAATCGTTACAAAAAAAGCTCGTTTTTAAAACTAGATTACGAAATATCGACATATTTCGAATCAAAAATAAAAAATGACTGTTTTTTTCCTAATTATGCTAAGGGTAACCCATACCTTAGATCCCCCTTTACTTTTCATACATACGCAAGATATCAAAAACATTTCACCTGTGTTTTAGTAGAGTCCAGAATGCTCTGCTTCTCGTACATTTCCTCTAGCACGGCGCGCGCTTGCTTGATCGTCTTGTCTGCCTCTTCCTTGGTGTTCGGGATCGATTCCTTAGGCAGTTGTCTTTGCACCTGGGAACATTTAATAATTGATTTATTTCAAGTTATTTCCCGCTTCGATCTATGTGTTAATATATTTAATAGTTTTATTACGGACACACACACACAAACACATACACACATATTTATGTATGTGACAAATTTCGGCGTAATCCGACCAATAATGATGTACACATACAAACTCTCGTATATATATATAAATAAGACAATAAAATTAACCAATGAATAGATAAACGAGAAGTTTATGAGACTACCCAACAAAGTCAAGTAACAACTAATAATTATGTCATTTACCATCAGATATACAGCATTCTGGTTTTGCTACTTCTATATTATATACAAGTATGGGTTAGACCGTACTATAAAATCTTAAAATTGTATATTTCCGAACTTAATGGAAATAAAACTAAAATGGGGTGAGTGAGGCGCGGTACGCTTAATGACCGATTGCAAACTAATTAACAATTCTAAAATAAAGCATGTATGGGCGTTAATTTCTGACAGGACTGTACGTGCATTGCCCGTACAATACGAATGCAGAAATAAGTAGAAGTGAAGTTAACGCGTTAGGAATGCAAAACAAAAATTTCTCCTAATTGCTACTATAATAAAATATCATTAATACCATTATTCCTGTGGTATTGTGAGAGTTACTAATGGACATAATTCAGAAACGGAGCAGAAAACTCCACTACTGTTTCATAATCATCTATTACTTCACTTTATCTATATGTATATATATGTATATTATATAAAAATACATATATTCATATATTTGTTTATGTATGTATATAGTATGTAGTATAGTGTATGGTGTATAGTTGTATGTATGTATATATTTATGTATGTATTTAAAGCATTTTTTTTTTCTTAAATTTCCACCTGCCGCAAATTTTCCAGCCACCCAGGGTTGACTGGCAGAGAATGCCATCAGGCATTAAGTTTGCCCTATTGTAACTTTTATTTTATAGAGGTGCAATAAATAAATAAATAAATAAATGTTTGTGTAACATCAATAGTCATCAGTCACGTTGGAAAAACTCCTTTTCGGAAGGCCTATGTTTTTTTTATCTGACTGAAGTAGCAAACGAGCATGCAGTCCACCTGATGGTAAGTGGCTCATGCCGCCCATGGACATCTGTAATCAACTACATACAGAATGTGGGTTCCATCTGAAGTCAATCGAAGATGCGTTGCTACTCCCGAGGACTATGATGGTCGCCTCACGTGAAAGTGTAGGAAGACATCAAACAGCTACATCAGCAAAAAGATGACATAGCCACAGTTATCCATCCGCTGTTACTGGATTTGTTGACGTCATGAGTCGGTCAGCTATTCATACCTTGTCCAGGAAGGTGTTGAGGTTCCGCAGGCTGTCCAGGTGCTTCCGCAGCTCGTCGCGCACGGAGTCCAGCTCGGCCTGGCGGTCCGCCAGCTTGGTGCCCAGCAGCCCGTACCGGTTGTTGATGTCTGACAACTGCTGCTGGATCGGAGACAGTTCTGTGGGTGGAGTGGTGGTGATGTTATGAATATAAGTGTTTTGAGAGCAGCGATAGCCTAATGGTTGAAACCTGCCCTCTCAATCGGGAGATCCGAGGTTCAAACCCAGGCGCGCACCACTAATTTATGTGCGTAATAGAAATAAATTATCACTGCTTTTCGGTAAAGTATAACAGTGTGAGGAAACCTACACACCCGAGAGTTCTTTGAAAAAAAGTTCTCGGAGGTGTGTGTGTTCACTTCGTATTATTTGTTTTTTAAATGTAAGTCTGTATGTGTGCATGTTTTAATTAACCTGCATGAAATAATAAAAACATCGAATTTGAAAAAACGATAGTGACAATATCAATCGTTCATCGATCGATGACTTGATTTTTTGCATTCATGAGTATATTTTCTAAAACATAAATATCTTTCTTCAAAAACTTTACTACCAAGTATTAATATCTGTTGGATTTTTTGCAAGCAATTTGAAGACATACCATCAAGATGGAAGCCGTCTTGGCTGGAGCGTCGCGACGAAAAGCCACTAGACGCTGAGTGAGCTGACGCCGGGCTGGCTAGACCCAGCTTGCCTGGTGACGGCGACCTGGTTTCTAGGGTACGGCCTGTGAATGAATAATATTGTTATAAACAAAATATTAGAATAGTTTTCCTTTTTTTTCTCAGACGTGTTGCTTCTTCCGAGGAGTATGATGTTCGCCTCACGTGAAAGAATGCCGGCAACAACACCCTTCCATCGAAACGCAAGAAATGCCCCCGGTCGCACTACACTGGTTGAGTGACTACCTTGTGTAATGTAGCGAATGTCATAATTTGAACATTCACGAATGCGAATGTTGTTTTTTTTCAGCTTTTGGTGTAGGGGGCCGGAGGATCTACATGTGGCGACCTCTTTTGCTAAGCATTACAAATCAATATTCGCTCCAATTCGCATCAGTTCTTTGCAAAATATCTATATCCATGCGAATGCGAATATTGGTCACGTCACTAGTGCGTGGTGTACAGAGTATTGTACGTACTGGGCGTGGTCCGCTTGGTGGGGCTGTAGAGCGCGCGGCGGCGCGGGCTGTCCGCGCGCTCGCCGCGCCACGCCTCGCACGCCGCGCCCGCCGCGTTCACCTGGGGAACCATACAACTTTTATTTTCTACTCGTCGGGGTCTTCTTCTCACCGGAGACTTTTCCAGCTGGAAAACTAGGGTCGAGCCCTTTGCACGTGGTAGCCACCGCTGCCCGTACACACGAGCAGATCCTGGGAGTTTTGGTTTGTCAGGCGGGTTTTTTTAATACATACTTTTATAAAAATCTTTTAAATATATATCTTTTGATGTAAAATAATTACTCTTTTTTTCCCATGCCTGACTTACCAAACCAAAAGGGGGAGCTCGGTTCCTAGTCTTGGACTTCTAGTATCTTCGTTTTTAAGGATACGCAGGTAAGCTCCGCAGAGGGAGCCGGAAGTGGACGGCCTTGTTCTAGGCCGCAGACATTCCAGAATTGTCGCGGAGACATGCTACCCGTAATGAGCGGATATGTTAGCGATGTCACCGCGTATTTTGTACTCAGCACACACGTTTTATTTTGTACTGAGCCCCCACCCCTCTATAGTCTGTACGTAATACTCGAATAGCCCATAATTATAGTTATGAAAATGACGTTGCGCTGATCGTTGCTATCGGTAGCAGTAATTATAGTAGTTATAGATTTTTTTCAGCACTCTTCTTTCTTTACAGTCATAACTACCACGTTTTTTTTTTAATTAACTTTAAGAAATTCGACATACATTTTTACTCAAAATTTTAACATACGATAAATATAATTTATTTCAAGTTATCAAAATAGCATAGGTAATATTTTTTTAACATGTGACTAAATTAAAATAATGTGTTTTTAATAACTATCTCTACTTATCCCATGACAAATCCCTTCGCTCCACCCAAAACCTTGCTCTCTGTACTCCTTCCCACTCAACTTCATTTTACAAAAATTCCTATACTGTGTTAGCCATTCGTCTGTGGAACTCCCTTCCTGTATCCATTCGTAATGCTCAGTCCCTATATTCCTTCAAAATCCTTGTCAAATCTCATTACCTTCAGCTTTAATCCTATTCACTGTTTTTCAGATTCTTTTCCTTAAGCTTCTTGCTATCTTTTGTCAATAATCATTTTATATATTTGTTGCTATCTTCCAATATTTCAACTACTTATACTTGCTTTTCTTTAACTTACTCCTTAATTTATATTATATTTTGCACTAATCTCTATTTAATTTTGCACCCTACCTTTTTCTTTCTGTTCATATTCTTTTTAACTCCGAACCTTAAGGTTGTCTGGAAGAAATCGCTGTTTAGCGATAAGACCGCCTATTGTATCTTAAACTGTAATCAATATTGTAAATTTCCTGTTTTTTTGGGTACAATAAAGTATATTAATAATTAATAATACTTACGTTTTACCTGAAATTAAAACGTTTATTAAACATACTTACCTTATTCGACCTAATAATTATGAGAGAGGCTTCCGTTTCAATCAGTTGCTAGTCACTTACATCCGGTCCGCAGCGCCCTCTATATCTAGTTTTCTGCAACAATCACTTGTTCATTTCCGGCGGATAGCAGTTTTGCTACACTAGCGCCACCTAAGGCAGGTTTAGCATTGGGAAACATTTTTACTTCATTGCGTCTCTTAAAACACCAGGCAGCTTTTAAAAATTTAGGTCGAATAAGGTAAGTATGTTTAATAAACGTTTTAATTTCAGGTAAAACGTAAGTATTAAACAGTACTGTACCGTTATTCGACCTAATAATTATGAGAGACGTGTCTATTATCGCCTGGTGGTGCTAGAACAAGCCAATGTGATATATTCCCGTGATAAAAGGTTGAAACTATAAAAAGTGAATCAGTAAATATTCGTTATAGAAAAAACACAGATCTGGAATATGCTTGGTTTTTATATCATTATATCAACAAACTCTTGCGAGTGTTAAACCTTTTACGAAATGCTGATAAGTCCGATCTGTAATAAGTACATTCAAAGACTAAGATGAATAATTGAAATTGAAAGAAATGATGTATAAGTTTTTTTTTCCCGTCAAGTCGTAAGCAGTAAGGGCTTACAATCTACATAATGTGTATAAACGGAAATTAGAACTTTCGCGATACAGACAAATCCGTTTGGTCAACTGAAATATCACGACAGTAATATTTCTAAAAAGTGTTAACAGACCCCTGGTACCTTTGCGATATTTTCGTCTAAAAGGAAAAACTGTTCAACCCTGTTTTTGGATGCTAGCGCTAACCCAACACAACTGCTGTAGGCTTTATGCAGTGTTCCTGAAGGAACTACTTTATCTAACTTACTATGATTATACGGTTAACAGCTCTAGGTTCACCGGTTAAGGCTAGCAAAAGACAGATTTAGCTAGAACTCTTTGTCTGCAGGCATCAGACGTTTAACCTACTAACCTGGACATAATGATTTGTTACTGGCGTTCTCTATTCTCAGTTCCTAAGCTAATTAGTGATAAGTGTCAGTTTTGAACCAAAAATATGCAACAAATGTAAGCACCCTTTAAGATATACCGTTTAGGGAAAATGCTTAACAACGTAAAATCGCCAGCACATAGTCTCGAGCACAATAGTAAATAAATATTTATTTTACTGTTTTTAGTATTTGTTATTTTAGTTGCAACGAAAACGTTGAGATACAGCCTGGTGACAGACAGATGGACTGCGGAGTTAATTTGTAATAAGGTTCCGTTTTTACGCTTTGGGTACGGAAATCTAAAAAAATCGTAGTACACAGAGGTATCGTGTTAGTAGGCTTCAACAGGGTGCTAGACGCATTGTCTGTAATTCAGGTTTAATACTTTTGGATTCGGTTAACGCAATAGCCTTTAAAATTTTTATTTACCAAGATGCGACAACTCAGTGTCAAAGATTGTTGGGTTTGGTAAAGGTAGCAACGACCGATTTGTGAACCAACATAGTAATAAGTAACAAACCTCTCTTCTGATGCAAGTCAGCAAGATATTGACCCAGATCAGAACCCTTTGAACTCTTTACTAAAGTCACCCACTTTATCAAAGCTGTACGACAACTATTTAAAGTGGATTTTTGCTACCCTGGTACAGGACAGTAACGACCCTAGTTGTGATGACCAACTAGTTAAGCTTTGGTTCCAGCTCCACATTTCAAAAAATTCCAGTGTCATTTCCGCAGTCCCGGAGAGGCGCAGCCCCTTTGTTGCAACAGCTAGAACCTGAGAAAGTTTCTGTATTGTAAATCAAGCAGCTAGGACATTGTTCTTTTAGTCCAGTTTCCAGAACACATTGTTCCATCTGGGAGGTACTACCAGAAGAGACCCCGTAGCGATGTTCCTGTGTGCTTACTCTTAGTACAAGGTATGGCGGCGGAAAACTCATGTTAATGGGAAAAGCCATTGTATTTGTTTGTTCAATAGAGTGCAATATTTTGGCACAGCATGTTCGATATAAATCTATGGCTGGCGTGCCCAATTTCCTAAATATGATCTTTGTTATTCGTTGCGCAAGTGCCACTCTGGCGGAGCTTTCTTCCTTGACAAATGATCGGAGTCACAATTGTATTATCCCGAAATATGGTAAATCGACAGTTAATCCATAGTGAGGACCATGACAGCCGCAGATTTCGTACCTCCTTCTTTCCGGAGGTGAACACCCTACGCGGTTATTGCTCTGTGTAAGCAGGGTTTTTAATTTCAGTAGCCGGCTATAGCCATGTAATACATTTAATGAGGTAGTCAATACCTATAGATTGTATTGAGGAGGTTGCTGCGCGGGTTGATGTCCAGGTGCCCTACAAGCTCGAATATTCTAGCATGGCACCTCAACCGATATTGCTGGCGACCCTTGCGAGATAGTATTCTGTGGGTTCGATTAGAGAACTTAAAGGTGTTGATGTATTAGAGAACTTGTTCTGCGGTTTGTTAGCCACCGACCAATTCTATTGGTCTGATCAGATTTCTACCGGCAAATACCTGACAGTCATTCGCGGACGAATGTCGCCTCCATCGCTCGGACGGTAACGCACATATATATAACGACTCGTACGCAGAGGCGTCCACGTCGTGTGACAAGTTTTGGTTTGTCTGCGCTTGTAGTGATCGATATTAAGATCGAAAACCTTATGAAACTAGCGAAAACCATCATTCCCATGATCCTCCGCTGTAGGTCTCTCAATTTGGAACCATCTCTCACTAGAGTACTTGACGCCTCCGATACTATCCTTATGATTGATCTGCCTGGTAAGAATGTAAAATTGTTCCAGGGATCCAAAATTACGCCTAAAATCTCTAGGGCCTTTTGTTTTAAGATAAGGATAGACTTCTCGATGTTTATATTCCAGCCTAGGAATGTTAGCGAGTGTAATGCAAGTTAGACGTGCTCGCGTAGCAAGGCTGGGTCCTGGTTTACCAAAAGGAAGTCGTCCAAATATGTAAAAAATCGAACACCTTGCCTTCTTAAAAATTGATTGATCAAGTTTCATAGTAAGGCAAAGGCTTTCGGGGCCTAGGAGAATTCGAAAAACAGTCCTTTTTATATGCGTGGCATAAATCAATGTTAGCAAACGTCCGAGTGTTCCTTTTTATTTGCAAATAAAAGCAAGCTCGATGAAGGCTAATTTGAACAACACGTCGTGGGGTTGCAGAAAAACTGGTACACGTTGCACGCAGTTTTCATTTGACTGAATGTACACATTCGCTGAGCCTTTTTCGGTTGAAAATTGCACTTGATGTACCGTCGCTCTTTGTCCGCGAGAACATTGACGACACTAAAAACTGGGAGAAGACCTCGCCAGTATGAATACACCTTGCTTTAGCATCTTGTTAATTGTAGTGTTTGGTGATTAAAATAAGGCAAACCGCCTTGAATAGGATCCCGCAACCGTTTAGAGGATGTAGGGCGGTGCCCGCATCAACTCTCGTTGGTGGCAATACAGGTGCAGTTGACGCACACGAAAGAGGTTTACTCGGTGAGTCAATACCTCGTTTTAGCATGATCTCTCTTATCCCGGCGGGAAATGGGAGAGTACGCACACGGCTCCTCGGAAAACCTTCGGTGAGGTATTCGGTATTCGGTAGGTTGCCTGAGTGACTTTTCCTCGAAAGGAAGATATGTCAAGTATTCTCATGTGTCCTTAGAGTCCATATCTGTAAATGTTACCCGAAAGATTTTTGATTCTTTGCGGAGGTACCCGGATCGTTCTGCGGCGCAGATAAGCGATCCTTACTCACCGTGAATTCATGCTGCCAGCTTTGTCTAGATACGTTAAATAAGTAGTTTTAAAGGAGCGTTGACCACGGAGGTGGTATTATTCACAGTGTGCTTTTTAAAGTTGGGATTCATGACAGCAGCTTGATAAACTCACGTCTGTATTGGACAAGCTCAGCTCAATAACCCAAACTAGGGGTATTCATAATATCACTAGCGTATTCCTTCTATTCATCATACTAGAATGTTCATTCTGTGGAAAAAGCTTAACCTAATTTTTGCATGCATATTATTATAATTTAATTAGCAGCTTCAGTTAAGCCGAAAAAAAAAAAGAAAAGAAAATTATTTCTTTCATTTTGAAGCATTCGGCGTTATATTTAGCAAGTTTTCCTGAAGCGCGTGAAGTAGTAGGATCCTTGACATTAGTCAGCATGACTAGATTCAGGACAGGTGTCTTATCACAGCATTACCTATCGGTTGGTTAGCCGTTGAACGACCTTAAATCCTTAATAAAAAAGTAGCTACTAAAATAAGGATCCATAGAATCACTGTTAATGGTACTATTGGGTTATTAGAATAGTGTTTAGAAGACATTTAATGGAAGGGTACACCGACTATTTATAAAGTTGATCTAACTTACAGTTGCGATGCGAGCACCCTGATTCATTGCATTTTCGTCTTCGCTTGAAAATTAGCTCGATTCGGAAGAAGAGCTTTGTATGGAGTATGTATTCGTAGGACTATAGCGCTCGTATTATTAGCCGCCCGGTGCTTCACTTTAATTAAGCCGTTTCTTCGGTGACGTTTACTCTCGATGCAAGCGGACCGGTTCCACCTATCCCTGGGATTTAGAGAAACGCCCAAACGGAGATAAAGACCCGTTAAGACGTTCAACACAAAAAAAAAAACGTTTAAAATAACCATAATTTACATTGGGGAGTTCCCCAATGTGGGAATCTAGAGTTCTAGATTCCCATGGTGAAAAATAAAACTTCTTTAAATCGTGTACTTTTACACAAATACAATTCAGCGAATAAGTAAAAACCAATAATTTAAACAGTCCGACATGGCGGTCAGAAAAAATAAAATAAAAGGGTACTCACCGCTTTTTATTATTTTATACTTTACCGAACGAAAAAATCGTTAAATCCTTATTTCAATTCAATTTCACTTTCGATTTTTAGTTTTTTTCATTTTTTCAATAATATATTATTTCAATATTTAATTTAGATTAATACCACAAAAATAGGTATAACTGCAAGCAAGACTAGCACAATATGGAGTCGGCCCAGTGCTCGTTGCTGAGCGAGCTGGCGACCGGCTCGGCCGAAAACAGAACAGCCAATGAAGTAAAAATGTTTCCCAATGCTAAACCTGCCTTAGGTGGCGCTAGTGTAGCAAAACTGCTATCCGCCGGAAATGAACAAGTGATTGTTGCAGAAAACTAGATATAGAGGGCGCTGCGGACCGGATGTAAGTGACTAGCAACTGATTGAAACGGAAGCCTCTCTCATAATTATTAGGTCGAATAACGGTACAGTACTGTTTAATAATAATACTTTGCTAGTTATACTACATGACAAATTCAATGCCCTTAATATACAATCCAGACAATGTACTTTAACTACACTACAAGACACGAAATTATTAAAATATCTTTAAATCCGATATTTAATAATCAGATATAATTTCAGATATCTTTAAAAAAACAAACCTTCTCAATAGTCATAGAATAGTCCCTGTGTTCCTTCACGAGCGGTCTGAGCTCGTCCTGTTGTTGCTTGATGACGTCCAGGTCCACCGCCACTGGCCGCAGGTGGCCCACGCGGCCCTCCATTGACTGGAGCCACTCGAGCACCTGATAAAACAGTTTTATTAAAAACAGTGATTCGATGGAAGGGTATATTTGACGGTTCGATCAACCGGCAAATAAACACACTATGAGGAAGATACGCGACCGAACTTCCTTTTTAACCGACTTCCCAAAGGAAAGAGGTTATCTATTCGTCACGTATATATATATATTTTTTGGAAATATATCGTAGACAAAAATAATGACGCCGTAACACGCCTTTTACACTCATAGCCCTCAGATCACAACCTTTCACAGAAGACAGAAATTGTCACTTAAGTTAAAATATATATTATGGGGACCTTTTGATACATCTTTGAGAACTGACGCAAAATCAGATAACTACCACGTGCGAATGCGTAGCTAAAACAAACTGGGATATTTTTTGTGGGCAAATTCTAGAGCATCTTTTCCGACTTCCCTCCCTATTAGATTAGGGCTATGGTAAATAAACGCTTTCTACACTCATAGCCCCACAGTAGGATTTTCTCCTGTGTCGTGGGTGCCATGGACACACACAAAGACGAATACACAAACACCCAGACCCGTAATATGCATCTAAACTCATCATTCCGATACCTGTCTGGCCGGGAATCGAACCCGGGACCCACTGCGTGTCAGACCGGTATGGTAACCGCTGCGCCACGCGGGTCGTCAAATATATGAGTACTAAATATATTTATAATTACAATAGAAAACATATAAGACAAGAACACTAGTTATGACTGAACCTACTCCGAACTGGCCCCCTTGTGACAATGAAACAAAACTATAAAAGAAATTAAGCCACAGTTAAATTTACTTTTTCATGGTTTCATTATAATACTCCCTCGGTAAGAAAAAATCATTCACCACAATTGTTGACACCTCCTTAACAAAAGCTACAGCTAAGCTCATATAAGAACGCTAAGGATACAACCAGACAAATATTCTATCGAACATAATTTTTACCTGTGCTTTCAGAGTTTCGTATTGGTTCAGTTGGTCTGCCTTTTGCTTGGACAGCTTCTGCTTCTCTTCGAGGGCGGTGTTGAAGTCGCGCCATGAGTTTTCTAAAGCCTGTATTAAAAGGAAATATATAAGTAAGCTTATTTATGCGTTATCAATGCCAAATATTACAAGAATACACGACAAGATTACTTGCTAGGCGGAAATCTTCACTACATTTTCCAGGTGGTAGAACCAGTGTAGTTCGACCAGGGAAGTATCACCGCCACACCTATTTCTAGCGTGAAGCATTTCTTGAGTTTCGATAGAACGGTGTGGTTGCCGGCACACTTTCACATGAGGCGACCATCATAGTCCTCGGGAGCACCAACGCATCAGTGATTGACTTCAGATGGAACCGATGTTCTGTATGAAGTTGATTACAGATGTACATGGGCGGAAGTGACCACTTACCAGGTGGTTAGGTGGACTGCATGCTCGTTTGCTACTTCAGTCAATTAAAAAAAACATAGTTTAAAACAAAGCCGCTTTCCGCTGTCTGTCCCTATGTATGCTTAGATCTTTAAAACTACGCTACGGATTTTAATGCAGATTTTTTTTAATAAATAGAGTAAATCGAGAGGAAAGTTTTTTATGTATCATGCATGAATTATAGTGGAGGAACAGTGTTAATTTGGATTTTTGATTTTTTGGCGGAACGAAGTTCACCGGGTCAGCTAGTAATTAATAGCTCTTTTCTTAGCTCTCCAATAATACACAATCAACGACCGATGGAAAAAAGGTATGACAGAAAAAGATTTAATTCTTTTCTCGTTTTTCTTTGGAAAAATTATATTCCCAGGCCATGCAAAAATTACGAAAAAATGAAGATATAAATAATAAACAATTCAACTTTGTCTGTGGCGGAAATAAAAGAAAAATAACAGAAGAATAAATTCAATAAAAAAGCTACGAAAAGAAGACAGTCTTATCCGTGGGCGGTTATTTACAAAAGCTTTTATATATAAATCCGTAAACAACAATAAAATCGTAAACTTCGGTATTAACCGTATTTAAAATATAATGTTACCTTCATCCTGTCGCGTACAACGTGCGTGTCGGTGACATCCTTCTTGGAGATCAGCTCTCGGCCGTTACGGAGACATTCCTCGAGCAGCGGCATCTGCTTGTCTCTGTGGGAAATAAAATAACATTATTGGTTGGTTATTTATACCGGTAAACGCTAAGCTTTGTTGTCATATTAAATGCCTATCAGCTTTGATTATTGATACGCATTTCATGGACCGGTAAGTTATGTGTGTGTGTCTTAGGTTGAGTTTCCAATAATAATAATAATAATAGATAATATTTTGAAGCACACATAGAGAACCTAAAATGCTGAATGGGATTTGCCTATTTGGTAAACAAGCCGGTAACATCATGGAATGGCTGGGGTCAATGACATTTCATTTAAATCCGGAAAGGCGGTTAGGCCCGATAGCTTAGTCACAAGGCGTTTGCTGAAGGAACGTAAAATTTTATCGAGGTCCGTAATGTACTGACATTACTGACCTGGTGAAGATTCGAAAAATGTCCTAAGAGGCAAGAATATTTATCAGAAGACCTAAAACCCGACGAGGTTTTGAAGAATGCTCTGAAATAGAGCAATGGCCTGGATTGAATCATAGCGAAGTTTAAAAAAGGCTGACCTAAAAAAATTACAATAATGCGAGGAAAGTCCTGATCCTTGCAAAGAATTAAAAAATAAATTACGTCCTAAAATAACGTACATTATTTTATTCAAAAGCGGACCTAAAATAATAACAATGATCGTCAACCCATTATCGTCCCACTGTTGGGCACGGGTCTTCTCTCAGAATGAGAGAGCTATAGGCCACAGTCCACCGCGCTGGCCAAGTGCGAATTGGTGGACAATATTTGATGAATTAAATAATAACAATATTTGATGAATAAAATAATAACAATATTTGATGAATCAAATAATAACAATATTTGATGAATAAAATAATAACAATAATAAAATAATAACAATATTTGATGAATCAAATAATAACAATATTTGATGAATAAAATAATAACAATAATAAAATAATAACAATATTTGATGAATAAAATAATAACAATAATAAAATAATAACAATAATTAGATGAATATCCTCAGTGTGGTACCGACCTGGAGAGCGCCAGGTCTTGCAGCCGCTCGTCGCTGGCGGCCAGCTCGGCCAGCTGCGCGCGCGCCGCGTCCAGCCGCGCCGCCTGCTGCGTGAACTGGGCCAGCTCGGATGATACTTCGTCCAGGAACGCGCCGCGTTTGACCGTGCGCTCCACTAGCTTCTCGTATCTGTTTCGATGGAAATATTTTAATTAATACAGTGAAAAAAATATTGTAGTGGCATTAACCTGTGAATGCACTTTGTTCTCATGCGTTCTAAATACCAACAATATCACACGTTAGCAATAAGTTTTTTTTATATTATATATTTTATAAACCAGTATGAAATCAAGTTTGGTGTGAATTACTCGTGTGTTCCCTGCATACTCACCAAATTCAAATATTACCAATCTCAACATACAACACACGCCATACACGAACAATATATAAAAAAAGTTTTACAATAGTGCCTCTGGACATAAAAGAGAAAATAGATTTTAACATTTATGGTTACAATGTGTAGTAAGTCGTTCATGAGTCAAGGATATCCAATCTATTAAAACACCCAGTACAAGGAAGGACATTCGTTTGTATAAAAAGAGCCACAAAATACCAGATGTCCTCCAGTTTGTCCGCGGTCCTCGCGTAGGACGGATTGAACGCTACACCTCAGGTAGCTAAGAGCAGCTTACCGAGCGTAGAACTATCACTCACCAATTGTACAATCGCTACATATTTCAATAGTATTGTCGACCTCGTTAATCTGCTACTGTTCTGATGTTGGCGTTTTGCTTATATAAGAGGGGCTTATTAGATGAGAAGCTTGCTGAGTGTGGCGCGACGCGACTTCGCGTCGCCGAATATCACGCGATACTCGCGAAGCTACTCGTTTACGCAATGAGTACATTACATTACCTAGCGTATACGTCCTCGAAGAGTACATTACCTAGCGTATACGTCCTCGACGAGTACATTACCTAGCGTATACGTCCTCGACGAGTACATTACCTAGCGTATATACGTCCTCGACGAGTACATTACCTAGCGTATACGTCCTCGACGAGTACATTACCTAGCGTATACGTCCTCGACGAGTACATTACCTAGCGTATACGTCCTCGACGAGTACATTACCTAGCGTATACGTCCTCGACGAGTACATTACCTAGCGTATACGTCCTCGACGAGTACATTATCTAGCGTATACGTATACGTCCTCGACGAGTACATTACCTGGCATATATATCCTCGGCGCGTTGCTCCAGCTTCTTTGCGATCCTCGCGTTGGAGGGGTTGAGCGCGGCGTCCCTTGCCGCCGCGAGCAGCTTGCCGAGCGTCGCGCGGCGCGACTCCGCGTCGCCGAGCGTCGCGCGGTGCTCGCGGAGCTGCTCGTCTAGACGTTCGCGGATCAGTGATGCGGGCTTGGATTGGTTCCTGGGGGAGAGACGGGACGTTAATTGTTTGGAGTAGTGGGGGAGGGTAGGCTAATCTAAATATTAGCTTATATACCCCATGTACGCTTATATTTAAATCAAACCTAGTCAACTGAACAGACTTCTTTAATAATTATTAAAGTAAGTTAAACTTCTTTAAAATTATCATTTGGCACCTATTTTTAAACAAGTATTTTTCGAAAATAATATAGGTATTAATATATTATTCTAAAATAATATATTATTTTAGAATAATATTATCGCCAAATTGATACATTTTAATCCGTAACACGTGTTCATAATGTTACATTCTCGTTGCCGCTTATTTTGAATTAAAATATCGGCAAAGACACTAGATGAATCGTGGTCACGACAAAACATGACCACGGTGAGGTACATTGCTGTTTCAAGTTAAAAAGCAGTGACTGCAGCCTCGGCGTGCTGCAGCCACTGCGCCAAGCTATAATACAAACGATCCTCACTTGAGCGCAGACTCCGCGTGCTGCAGCCACTGCGCCAAGCTATAAAACAAACGATCCTCACTTGAGCGCAGCCTCCGCGTGCTGCAGCTACTGCGCCAAATCAAAAAAACACATCCTCACTTGAGCGCAGCCTCCGCGTGCTGCAGCCACTGCGCCTGCGCCTCCGCCGCGTCCTGCAGCCCCTGGCACTGCAGCAGCGCGGCCGCCAGCTCCGCGCAGCGTCCCGCCAGCGCCTCGCCCAGCGCCGCGTACCGCTCGCCCAGCTCCACCACCGGCACCTCCAGCTGCCGGATCTCCGCGGGCGTCAGGTTGCCTTCCAGCGACTTGACCAGCTGCTCGCATGCCTGGTTACGTGTAATCGAATTAGTTAAAGGGTTTTATGAAATTCGAATTTCGAGTTCATTAAGTTTCCTGAAGCTCTAAGCAAATCCGGTTCGAAGGACCAATTAAATTATTGGTCCTCCAAAGCAGATTAGCAATGTTCCAATAGTAACATCGCAGCAGTTTTCATAGTTGAATCACCAACGTACTAAATGATGCGGCAACTTATTGCCAAGTACTCAAGCAAATATAGTGAGTGTTGAATAAAACCTGCACTAATTTCTCGGGCATTTTAAGTATTATTCAACAATTGATAGAATTTCGTCTCGTTATTTTATATTTATAGCTATTCTATAAATAGATATTAAAATAACGAAAATAGGGTGATATTTCCACATTTCCTATTTTAGTTATTACGCGACAAAACATATTTAAAACTGTTATTTTTTAATATCATTCAATAAAAACACTCACATCCTTAGCATTATCAATAAGTCGTCCCTGCGACAGTATATCGTTGTGTAAAGCCTTCGCGCGTGCGAGCTGCGACTCTACCGCACGGGGCTCGCCGCCCACCGCCTCGGACACCGCGCTGCGGACCTGGCCTTCCACCTGGGAAACATTACGATGTATTTAATGCAAGTTGATAGTGAACAAACTGGTGTATAGGACTAGTTCTTTCACTTGGATGGTAGATAAGGCGTCAAACACACAGACAGTGGAAGAAAAATGTTGTTTTATTTTCCCTTCTACCTGGGTAGTAGACAAGGTAACATAATTTCACAGTGTACAGACTTAGCTCTTAGTTAAGCTCTTTTTTATAATACTTTTTTAGAAATACTACTATATATTAATATTCTTAGGATGTAATCCGTCCAAGGTACATTTTGTAAGAAAATATGAAGAGGAAACTAGGCGAAAATGTACAAAAAAGCTAAGTTACTCTTTTTATTTGCAGTTGCAATAAGTTCTGGAACTTACTATTATTCAAGACTTAATAATCTATATGTAAAAATACAAATATTTAAGTAAGAGAAAAGTATTAAATTATATTGGGTCATAGAACCTTTTTCGAGTGTATGACGGGGACAAAAGGCCCTCATCAACCCACTTCCTTTGTTTTTTTTAAATTTAAAACATCATAAACTCACCGTATTCAACCATCTCTCAGCGCGTTGCACTGCGTCCCTGTACCTAGCCGAGCCGTCATTCGCGGTGCGCAGGCGGTCGAGCAGCCTCTGCGCACGCGCAGCCAACTCCGCGTGCTGCCGGCGCGCGCGCGACGCGTGCTCCCGCACTGCGCTCTCCGACGACGCGGGCACGTGCGCGAGACGCGCGGGCAACGACGTGCGGTAGTCGTTCAGGATTGATAGGAACTCCTGAGGGAATGAAATATTTTTTTAATATATATTATCAAGTAGAAAATGAACGTGTAGTTCTTTTGACGATAAGCAGCCACTATGGAAATCAGACATCTACCTCAGATACTCGTCTTCCCTGTATTCTGCCAAAGATTGCTAATTAAAGACTAAATTGGCACGCCTCGGATGAGTATGTCTTTCTTACTAAAGCATTTAGAATATAAAATATAAAAAGCTGAGCACTACTGGTATTACACAGAAATAGGTATAGCGGTGATGCAACCGAAGTCGAACCATAAACGATTCTACCACCTTTAAGGCTACTTGTATTCAACCAAACCACAGAAGATCTTAACACCTTCAAACAACCTTCACATTTAAGTACTATAATATTCATATAAAGTTATATATTAAAAAAACATCTCACCTTGCTCTCATCAACAAACTTCTGCGCGGCCATAGTAATGAATCTCAAGTCAGCCTGGTGAGCGATGACGTCGGATACGAACTCGCGCACGTCTTCACTCTGTCCGGGCAAGCTGTCCAGCTTGGAAAGAGCCACCTCCTTCTCCTCGAGGGTACGGTACGCTGAGTCCATCCAGGCGTTGAACGTGTTTACTTCATTACTGTGTAGATAGCAAAAAAAATCGCGCTTTAATTTTTATGTTGCTATATATGGCAATAAAATCTTATACACGAAAAAATGTAAAGAGGAAGAGAGAGATTTTTTAAAATTATAAAGCCATAATTATAATATTTTGCATACAAATGAAAATTAATACTAGTTAGCGTTTAAATTCGCATCAAACCAAAATAAATAACTTTGAATTATAGCCCGTAACTTGAGGTAACGTTTAGTCTTTATTTCATCAAAATCCATCAACTTTATTAAAAATTACTACAACTTTAAGTTTTCTTAGCATTTTGTTAATTCCAAGGCACAAGGTTTAAACTAGGTATGCAACTCACGTGAACTTCCCAAGCTCGTCCCTGGCCGCGGCGAGCCTCCTCAGCATCTTGTCGCACTTCTCCGTGCACTTGTCGCAGCGCTGCTTGAGCTGGCGCACGCCGCGCTCTAGTGCTGCCACCTGTCGATGAAACGATGTAATACTTAAAATACCGTATTTTTTATATACTTTGTTAGCTATGTCGTAAAATCTATTAATATAGTTTTCAAGCTGGTAGAACGAGTATGGTGCATAGCGGTGGTACCGGGGAGGTACTACCGCTTTATCTTTTTCTAGCGTGAAATAGTTTTTAATTTCGGTAGAATGGGTGTTGCCGGCACACTTTTATGTAAGGTGATCATTTTTACTACTCGGGAGTAACAAAGCGCCTGTGATTGATTACAAATAGAACGCTTGTTCTATATCTTACTTGAATTTTAGATGTTCATGAACAGAGATCAGAAATATCTGGATTAACGAACAAATAAAATTTACATCTATTAAAAGAAAAGTATAAATTACCTCGTGAGGAGCAAGCACGTCGCCGCCGGACACGAGCAGCTGCTTGGCCTGGTCCGCGCACGCCGACACTTGGCGCTGGTGACTTTCAAGGTCATCCTTGATCAACTTCAGTATGTTTATCTGGTTTCGGAGCTCATCCATGTCCTCTTTGACGGCCTCCTGGTTTGCCAACCTCTCCTCGACGACGGCGATCCATTCCAGCAACTTCGATAGAGTCTCATCGCAAAGCCTGTACTTCTCTTCAACTGCTTGCTAAACATTCGAAAATTACATATTAGTTTCTCGCCTTGAAATATGTGCTACGGGTTATACACAACCCGGTACCGGGCTCACAACAGTGCATTCGGCAACTTTTACATCGCATCTATCTACTTTGAGGTGCAAGTTTGTACATGTAACTACGGACGATCCAATTGATAGTGCTTTTAAACAGTGAATTTTGGGGATGCATATCAAGATGCTCTTTACAATTTTGATCACATATTTACAAAGGGCGGAGGCGATGAAGAACTTAGTTCCGCCTATAGTCAGAAGACAGACTAAGCTCTCCACCGAGGACCTGTAAACAAAGCTTATTCTAGGGCAACAGACTATGCGGATAGAAGCAAAGACTTCCTGGAATACAAAAAGAGGCGACACGATAAACAGCCAATTACAGAGAGCGTGAAGGTGACGAGACACAACCAGTCCAATTGTTGCGTAGACCTTATATTAGAACACAGAGACAAACTACCATGCAAGAAGCGGTACATGCAAGCTGTGAGTTAAATGCAAATGTCAACTTGCAACATATGATTGCTCTAGTTGACAATTGCAGTTTAATTTATAATAGTATGGAGAGTAATATCCAACGGTATCGTTTTCAATATTTAGTAATGTATTTTGAATTAGAATTAATTGTTAAAAAGAATAATAGAGACAAAGTACCTTTTTTGAATATCTGAAACTTTGAAAAACCTTTTTGATTGACATAAAGAAAGAAGATATAAGTAAGACTGTACACGTAGTTGTAGAGATTCGATCGAATTTACATTTGTTTTTAAATGAGATCTTATTTCATTAAATAAAACACATCTTTTATAAAGGGTTTTTTTATGGATAATGAAATAAGTTCTCACGTAGAGGAGACTTTAAAATTAGACGATAATGAATAAATACTACCTTTTGGTGTTTGTGTTGGTACAAAATGTTTTAACATTCATGATATTGTGAATGTTTGCGTCGCGAGTACCCGCCGTACACGACATCACGATAGCTTAGCGTTCGTCATGCATTCCAAAATGTGAGCACGGATCCAAGGAATGAGTATTTTGGAACTTAAATTTTTTGGGGACAAAAAAATGCTAAGAAATTGAACGATTATAAAAATTGAAAAATCAAGAACAGCTGTCATAGTAGCTGGTTCGAATGATGAAGCAAACAAAAGAAAGCATAGTTCACTTTGATGGCCGGGACGGTAGTCCATCGACGCGTTTCATAAAATTCTTAGCACAAAGTGATTATGGATGTTAGGTATTGGGCGATACGGTGATGGTTCGTAAAATCGTCGTTAATATGATCCCTCAAAGGCAAGCATTCACGATTTAGCTCAAAAGGGCTCTTTAGCATCGCAGGCAACGGCTGGAAATAAAAAACAACATACATCGAGCCTTATACTACTATGTGAATAAGCACAAATTCGCTTTGTCCCAATTGACAGTTTTCAGTTCACATGACTTAGAATTTTTAAGAAGACCTGAAATATCGCTTATATTTTAAATATTTCAAGTCTCCTACAGACAAGTAACGCGATTGAAAATAGCCAATTGTGGAGCGAATTACCTTAAACTTAAGCATCTAAGAACGGCACAAAACATTGATATAAAATTCACTACTAATCGTACGTAAGAAAATACTAAAAGCTGACAGTTCTCCACTATAATTAATCCGTAAGTTCTAAGGTCGATGTTGTCAGTCATTTTGAAATAGTGTATCAATTTAAAAAAAACAGACTCTTAGTTACCGAAGAGGATTGAAGTAAATCAACATTTAAACATGTTGATTTACTTCAGACCCTCTTAAAGTCAGTACAAGTTATTAAATCGTGTTGTATTATGTTTATCCTCGACCTTGACAGAACTTAAACTATAATACAAAACGTGCTAAAAGCTACGTACAAAAGTATTAAAACAATTTTAGGATGACTTAAGTTATAGGTATCATGATTTTACTTAGTACTGACAAAATTGGTATTAGTGTTGGCCACAAACAGTGACGTCACCACATTGCCTATAACCCAGTCTTGACACAAGTCTTGTGGGTGTCGTGCCATGCCAATGTTTAAGCTAAATGCTTCAGATAAGATAGATCACCGATTGAAAGTGAAAAAGGAAATTTAAAGCAACACCTTTGCTTAAAGAAGCACAGAATCTAAGCGTCAAGAAAACAATCGAACTCACCCTCGTTTCTGCTGGCAGTAAGTAACCCTTCTTAAGAGCTTTAACTAAATCGAGACTGACTTCCTTTTGCGGGTCAATTATTAATCTTCCTTCAACTGGATTGATCAGTTGCTTTTCTATTGCTTGTACCAATGGCAATATTTTTCCAGTGTCTGGTTCTTTCACAACAGTGCTGGATGGATCGACGATGCCCTGCTGTATCGCTTCGCCTAACGTTAATCTCTTACGGTCCATGACGCTTGTTGTTATGAATGGATCGTTCAGTGCACCGGTCGTCGGATTGTAAATACCGAAATTCAAAGTTTCAATGAGACTGAAACTCTTTTTAGGCGTCATCAGAAGACCACTTTCGATGGCCGCGCTTAAAGTATTAAGTTTAGAGGTCTCTGTATCTAAGATGTTACCCTTTTCGGCATCCATGAGGCCTTTACGGAAGGCCTCAGGAAGTTTGATCAGTCTTTTCTTGAGATTATCCTTTATAAGCGCTGTGTCTGGATCTATGTAGCCCATAGTGGCAGCGTCTTTGATTGTAAATACTTCATTGGATTGCGGATCAGTGAACCGGGCTGTTGCGATATTCAAATGCCCGTCTTCAATGGCTTGTTCAAACGTTAGAGGTTCCCGGATGTACACGATTAAACTATTTTCAAAGATAAAGCACAGAGTACGCGATCGACCGCTTTGATCAAATAGCCCCTTAGCATTTTTATCAATTATACCCTCGACAATACCAAGCTTAAGCGGTACGTATTTATTCTTGTGTGGATCTTTGATTAACGCGGTTTCGGGGTCGATAAATTCATATTTAATGGCTTCATCTAATGTGAATTCCCTAAGTACGGGATCTTTTGAACTTGACGATTCTGGCACGTAACGCCTAGTAATTGTTTGTGATGTTACTGGTTGAATAACAGTAACTAGAAGACCCTTATCAAAGGCAATATCTAAGCTGTACGTTTTCTTTGCTTTCGTATCTAGAACCCTACCCTTTGTAACATCTACATCACCTTGTTGAATAGCCGCGAGAAGAGGTTTGAACTTGTTTGTAGAACTGTCTTTTACGACTGTATGTTCAGGATTGAGAAGATTAATTTCAATAGCTTTGTTTACGTCAATAAATTCATTTGTATTGGGATCTACAATCTTCCCGTTGTCTGCTCTGAATAAGCCGTTTCTTATAATCTCTTCAAGACTGAGATTTTTCTTTGATGTAACTATGAGACCGCGATGTTTCGCATCTAGTAAATTAATTTGATTTCCGTTAGGTAGAATATAGACACTATTATTATCGTCTATGATTCCGGAATTGATGGCTTCATTCAATTTGACGTACCTACTCGTGGGAATGTTTTTAACAAGCGATATTTCAGGGTTAATAAGCTCATCATCGATGGCATTCCTAAGCGATATTTTTCTTTCACTCACCGGATGTATAAAGACATGTTCAGTAATTTCATACATGTTCATTGCAAGCGCTTCATATAAAGTAAAACCGGCGCTTTCAATATCAACTATCAAACCTAAGCTCATGGCCTCCGAGAGAGGTACTTGTACGTCTGATCCAGGCTCAATGAACTTACCACTTCTTCTATCAATGATTTGGCTACGGCAGCATTCAGCCAATGTCAATGGTTTTTCAGACTTTTTGTCAAAATAGCAAAGATATTTAGGACTGACAATTGACCGCCTGATCGCCTCATGCAAAGTGATTTTACGACTTGTGGCTGGGTCAATAATTTTACCTGTGCTATCATCGTACAGTCCCTGATGTAACGCTCGTTGTAAACTAATAGGTGCTTTGCTGTCTACAAGTAAACCGATTTCAAACGCTTTGCGAAGGCTGATTTCTTCATTATCACTGTTAATATTCCTAATTTTGCCCGATTTGTCATCGATGACACCCGTCTCAATCGACTCTGGTAAAGTAATCTTATCCCATTTGCCTAACCTGTTATCTTGAATATGGACTGAATGAGGATCGATTAAATTCAATTTGATTGCTTCCGCGAGTGTATATTTCTTACCGGTTTGGGGATCCATAAAGAGTCCCGTTATTTCATTGTACACACCTTTTTCCAGAGCTTCAATCAATGACAGCGGTTTTCGGACTTCCACCAAAATGCCTCTTTCGAAAGCTTCGCGAAAATCTACCCTTTCATCGCCTAACAAAATAGTACCTGTCCTTCCATCTACAATTCCCTTATCAACAGCAAATTCAAACGGTATTACTTTGCCACCTACATGTACTAACGTAGACTGAGGATCTAACATACGCTTTCGAATTGCCCTATCAGTTTGCACTTTTTCTTTGCTTTGTGGGTGTAAGAATTTTCCGGTTTTAGGATCGTAGAAACCTTTGAAAACGGCCTCAGGTAAGCTGAGTTTTCGCTTTGCAGGTAATATTAAGCCCCGTTCGGAGGCATCGGTAAGTGATATTTTATCACCTTGTATTGGGTCCGTAACTTTACCCTCTTTTGAATCAATTATACCCTCTTGAATAGCGTCAGCTAAAGTGATCATTTCTCCTGTACTGGAGTTCCTAACAGTTAATGCTTCTGGATTAATATTACCGATTTTAATTGCGTCGTCCAGTGTCATTGTTACATTTTGAATAGTAAGTAGACCTGTATCTGGGTCATAGAAACCTTGAACTAAACCTTCTTGTAAAGTCCATGGTTTCTTGTCGCTTAACAAGTAACCTTTTTCACTAGCTTCCTTAAGATTGCAAAGTGGAGCAGTTATCATACCGCTTTCTAAGTCTATGAGGCCACTCTTTACAGCTTGTTCAAATGGAACAACAGCCTCAGATTGATCATCTTTGATTTTCACATCAGATGGATCAACCAGTTTATCTTTGATGGCTTTATTAAGAGTCATCGTTTCACCAGATTTCGGATTTAATATTTTGCATGTATCTGGAGAGTAATAACCTAATTCAATAACATCGAATAACGAAAACGTAACATCTTTTGTGGCTATTAAACCCTTCTTCAATGCGTCATCTAATGGAATGTATTTACCAGTCTTTTTGTCCTTAATCCTACCAGTTTCTGGATTTATTAGATTAGTGTCAAGCGCTTCCGACAGCGGTATGAACTTATCAGAAGCGGTATCCTTTATTTCTGAAATTGTTGGGTGAACGATATTTCTATCAACGGCATCCGTAACAGTGACGAGTTGCTCTGTAACGGTATCTTTGATTCTTCCAGATTTTGGTTCATACATGTCTTTGACAATTACTGCTTCAATAGAAATTGGTCTTCTTATAATCGTTATAAATCCGCGTTGAATTGCTACTGATACTTCAATTGTTTCGTGGGTTTCCACTATTGTAATTATACCCTCATGGATCTCTATTACACCACGCTCGATAGCATCTGAGAAGGATATACTTTCATTTGTCCGTGGAACTTTAATCAGGAGTGATTCTTGATCGATTATACCCTTTTGAACAGCTTCACCGATTGGGACTAGCTCACCGGTAATGTCCTTGATTTCTCCAGTTCTTGGATTGTACCGTCCTTGTTCTAATGCTGACTCAATAGATACTTGCTCGGGCAGTGATATATCTTCCGGTTTTTCAACTATCCAACCAACTTGGACACATTCCAAGAATGATACTCGTTTTCCTGTTTTAGGATTAACCATGTAACCTGTATTTTTATCAATTATAGGTCTTGCAATAGCTTCATCGAAAGTTATATAATTATCTGATTTGCAGCCTAAATCTTTAACTAATATAGAGGTAGGATCAAATATATGTAAGCCATAAACAAGTTCTTCAAATGTAATTTTAGCACCAGTTTCAGGATTTAAGAACACCTGCTTCTCAATATCGTAAACGCCCATTTCGGATAGTTCCTCCGGAGTGAGTTTCTGGGAAATAGCAATGCACCGTTTAGGTTTGGTTTCTCTAACGATAACACAATTTTTAGAAACAACATCAACTGGAGTAAATCGACTGATTTGTTCCTGTTCTAATGAATCCTGTACGGTTAATGGCATCTCAGTCCCGTTAATTATTATACGACATACTTTAGGCTCAATCTTCCCTTGTGCAATCGCATCTATTAATGCTATGTTTTCCCACAGTACTTCAACTGGTCTCTGCAACTCCTTAGTGACATTTTGTTCTGTGATTTCTTCAATAGCTCTTAATGGCTGCTTTTCAGCGTCGATAAGAAGCGCTGATATAGTTTTACCATCATCACTTGGGATCTTATCCTTTGCCCCTGGCTCTGCTAACGTAATTAAAATATCATCAGGTTTTTGTAATTTTGAATCTGAGGCTGTATCTGTTGGAATTTGGCGTTTAGGCATTTCTTCAGGTGTTTTACTAAGCAAAGTATCTGAAACTATATGGGAATCTTTTGGAGCCTGCTTAATAATTTCTTCTCTAGGGCTTATTACCTTCGGTTGTTCAGGTTCTTTTTTGGCACTTGGCACCAACTTTTCTTCTGGTTTAGAATCAACTACGCTCTTCACTGCATCTACTACCATTGACGCTGCAAGTATTGGTGCACCAACAACAGCCACAAGGCCTAACTTAGCAGCATCAGCGAAACTCATACTACGGCCAGACTTATCTTTAATTTCTCCAGTTTTTTCATTAAATATTCCCTTGCGTGCGGCTTCCTTTAATGTAATTTCCTTACCTGTTTGAGACTCTATGAATTTTACAGATTCCGGAGAGACGATTCCTTTCTTCACAGCTGTAAGGACATCATCAGTAACTCCAGTTGATGTTGATGTTATGGTACTTGTATTTGGATCGAATGTTATTCCTGTTGAAACATCTACAGGTTTAGAAATATCGTCATTAACAATTTGTGTAGCTTGTAATATATCTTCAATACCTTTCTGCGATGTCTTAGGCGTAAGTTCACGTGTAACTTTCTCTGGTTTTGTATCTTCCGCTAATTTGGCAAAGGGATCGCTTCTATCTTTTGTAAATGGTGCTTTACTAGCGTCATCTGTAATGTCAGAAGGTTGGTCCTCAATGTACGCTTTATCAACTTGATCGGGCGATATTGTCGATTTCTGACTTTCAATTGTAGTTTCAACTACACGATGCGGTTCTCGCAATTCCTCTGATACAACTTGATATGAAGTAGACTCATTTTGAGTTATTTCAATTGTTGTCACTTTAGAAGCTTTCGTTGTAACGACTGTGCTAGTGTGTTCGGATATAGATTCGATTGGTGCAGATGTAGTGACCGTTTTTACAATGGTTGTAACTTCTTCAACGTTAGGCGAAGTATGGCGTATTTCTTGTATTATCGGGGTGCTAACAATAGCCACACTTTTCTCTGGTGTATCAAATTCTTTTGATTTAGCCTTGGATCCTATATAGTCGAATTTGTCTTCAGTAACTTGTTCTTCCTGTCTCGCAGGTTTAATCTTATTGGATTCATTTACTGTTGGCTCGCCAAGTAACGGTTTTTCGTCTGCACTAGGACTTAATTCCGTTATTGTTACTGACGATGTAGGTTTCTCATCTGCTCGTGAAGTAGTTACGGTGGTGATATATTTAGTTTCAGAAACAATTGTTGTACTTTCATGTGATACTGGTTGTTCATCAGAAACGTATTGTGACGTTGACGTCTTGTGTTTCAGATCTTGTGACACAACTTCTTTAGGTGTTTTGGCCTTATGTTCAAGAACGTCTCTCTCTTTAGGCTTTGGCGTCTTACCTTCATTCGTAGCTACAAGTGGTTTACGAGAATCAGTAGGGACGATTAATTCTTCAGTTACTGCTTTCTCTGTTACGCCTATTATTTCAAAAGGCTGTTTTTGTTGTGATTCAGGTTTTCCAACAAAGGAAGGATCACTAGATTTATCTTTACTTTTCACTAATGGATCTTTCTTAATAACTTCTTCAGGCTTGACAGCTTCATGTTGTTTAGGCTTCATTATTTTACTTGTAACTGCTTTTGCGCCTTGAACAACAGCCATACCCGCCAGCACAGGTGCAGCAACTACAGCGACTAGGCCCATTTTAGCTGCTTTCTTAATATCGATCGACTTGCCTGTATCTGGTTCTTTTAATTTCCCGCTCTTTTTATCAATGACACCTGTATTCAGTGCTTCTTGAAGAGTAACTGTTTGACCAGCTCCAACGTTATATATTACTGACTGAGGGTCAATTATTTTTCTTTCCAGAGCTTCCTTAAAGGTAATCACTTTGTTTGGTGATTTTGGATCCCTAAACTTCTGTGTTTTATCGTCAAATAGAAGTTCGAATGCTTCATTAAGATCAAGCATTTCCAATTCCTTCTTCGGTGAAGGCGATGCAGAACTGGGGATAATTTCAGTATTAAGTATACCAGCATTCACGGCTTCTGTAATAGATAATGTTTCTCCAGTATTAGGATGCGTGAATGTACCTGTCTCTATGTTAATATAACCGAGATTAAGGGCGTCTTCGAAATTAATGTTCGTATCGCAAGTAATCACATGTTCCCTATTTGTTTGCTCTTCTCTTATTATGCCTTTTCGACGAGCTTCTTCTATGGGAATTATTTCTCCAGTTTTTGTATTTTGCACTTCATTTGTATTTACGAGAACATAATCTGCTAGAAGTTCTACCATTTTTGTTGTAATTGTGTGTTCAGATGAAAAAGTTTCAGTTATCGTTGTAACGACACCGCTTATTTCTGTAATCTCTTTGTCAAGTTTGATTGCTAATAAACCTTGTTCCAATGCTTTGTCTAAGGGAATTTTCTTTTTAGTTTTGGGGTCTGTGAATGTACCTTCCTTAAGATTGACAAGTTCTTGATTTAGTGCGTCTTCTAAAGAAAGTGTTGTTGACGACTGCGGGAACGGAACACCCATTATCAAATTGTTATCAATAGCTTCACCTATTGTCATTGATTCACCGGTAAGTGGGTGTGTGAATTTTCCTGTTTGGGGATTGATAAGATTCCGTTTTAGAGCGATTGTCAAAGTCATGCCCGCAGGAGGTATATCGTCAACTCCCTCAGTAGACGTGTTTTCGGGTAATAAGTTATAATTAACTGCTGTAATCAAGTCTATTGGGCCTGTACTAGTCTTTATAATGTTCTTATCATTGTCCACAATATTTCTTTCGATAGCTTCGGCAAGCGTCATGCTTCTTCCAGGGGATAGTGTTATAACGGACAAAGGATCAACGATATCACAAATTATAGCTTCTTTTAATGTCAAATGATTCCCTGTTTCTGGGTGAACTATTTTCCCTGTAGTTGGTTCATATAAACCTTGCTTCATAACTTCAGAAATAGTCAGGCTCCTGAATACCGGAATCAATACTTCATCTTGACCGTCCACATCTAAAACTCCCCTGTTAATGGCTTCATCGATGTTCAATACTTCGCCGTGTACTGGGTCAACAATATTTCCCTGGGTATTATCAATGAGCCCACATTCTATAGCCTTTTCTAAAGTTATAGAAGATCCATCTTTGTCTTTATATGACTTGATGGATTCCAAAATTTTAGCTGTTTCTTTATTTATTAAACCTTTTTCTATCGCTTCCTGAGGAGTTAGTACACGCTTTCTAAGTTTTTGTAAAACAAGTGGTTTAGTATCGGTAGGTACGCTTGAAACCTTTTTAGAAACATCTGTGGCGAATTTAGGTGTTTTATTAATATTCACTTTAGTCAAATCAATTACTTTTGAATCAATTTCTTTTACGCCAAATTCATTATCAGAAATTATTTTTCTATTATCAGCGGAAAGACTATTTTGTATGGATTCCACAGTTATGAAACCTTCCGAAACAGCAGCTCCTACAGACAGGGGTTTAGATGTAGTCTGAGAATATGAAACACCGGTTGGTGATCTTTTGGCGGATGCATTTACCTCAGGACTTGTTGATCTTTCTTTTAGAGATTGTTGGTATTTTTCATAAGTAGCTGGATCCACAAGTCCCCTGGCAAAAGCTTCGTCCATGGTCAACTTTTCCCCTGTCTGCGGATCTACTACGGTAGTTTTCATGAACTTAGATATTGTAATTGTACTTTGGTTTGAGGTAGTTTGTATGGAACTCGTACGTGTAAGTGTGTCGCTGTCAGGAGTTTTATCTCTGACAGAATCCTCATACTTTTTGTAGGTCTCGGGATCAACTAAACCCCTTTCATAAGCCACTTCCATTGGTAGCTCCTCTCCTGTGTTTGGATCTACGACCATTGTACTTTTAACTAGCTGGATGATTTTAGTAGCCGCTACCAGAGGAGCCCCAACAACAGCTACAAGACCTACTTTAGCTGCGTCCGCTAAGGTTATCTTCTTGCCTGCCTTATCAGTATATTCACCTGAATCCTCATTGATAATACCTTTGTTTAAAGCCTGTTTTAGAGGAATTAATTTGCCAGTTTTAGGATCTGTAACCTTAACCGCATTTGGTGAAACTGCCCCACGTTCGACGGCCTCGATGATATTCTCTGAAACTCCTGATGTTGTTGATATTACTAATGCTGTAGCGGGGTCAAAAATGACTCCGGGTTTTACTTGTACAGGTTCTAAGGCAGTTTGTTCTTCAGCAATCCTTTTGTCAGCCGGCATGTCTTGAACTTCGGAAATTTCCATTTTGTCTGGCATACCAGCAATTGATGTGATTGTTATAACTTTATGCGTAGAAATAGTAGTTGATAAATGCACGAAAGTTATAAATTTGCGTTCAATTGATTCTTTCATAGTTAAAGTGTATGTTTGATATCTGTAATGACCTGTGCTATCTAATATATGCAAATCTAAAGCTTTATTCAACACGACTTCTTTTTTGGTTTTCGGATCTACTACTTTGGCAGACTCAGGATTTATTACATTGAGGTCTAACGCTTCTTTTAAGTCTAGTACCCTATCGGTCCCTGGAATGATAAATAATCCTGTCGAAGGATCAAAAAGATTTTGTTGGATAGCTTCCTTTAACGTCCAACCACCATTTGGCAGTTCAATTGTGTTTTTCTTAATAGTTAATGATGTTACCGTAGGGTCGTTTACAATTGATTTTGAAGTGACCGTTTTAAACTCACGAGTTATATCTTCTCGTGGTCTTGATGCCTCACGAACGACATAATCGGGGCTTTTGACCGTTTCAGGTCTATTATCATGCTGTAATTTACTTTCGGGACTAGGTGGAAGATCTTTGATGAAAGATTTTTTTGTGATTTTGAGTTCTACTACCTGGCCTGGGACTAATTCCCGTTTAGTGACGCGATCTGATATCCTAGCTACCCGTGGTTCGTCTTTTTCGACACCTAACAAACCTTCATCTAAGGCTTGTTGTATTGGGAACACTGTTCCTGTCGTTGGATCAGTGAAAGTTTGGGTACTCTCATCGATTAGTCCCATTCGTACTGCTTCGGCAAAAGTGATTATAGTGTCCGACCGACGCGACGCGTTAGTGTTGGTTACTGTGACGTATCGCTTAACGGTTTTCGTAACCGTTTGCAACGTGAGTGTAATATTTAAAAGGGAATTTAACAACGCAGCACCCTCTGGTGTAATCATATTGATCTCTACAGCTTTATTGAAGGGGATGGATTTCCTAGTAGTCGGATCTATTAAGTGGCCTGTTTTTGGGTCTAGAATATTTTTGAACACCGCATCTAATACAGAGAGCTCTTTATCATTTTCGAATATCCCTATCTTTCGATTAAACATTTCTAGCACCTCGGGGCGTACAATTGAGACTTTAGTACAATCTTCTAAATATACGAAATCGCCGCTTTCAGATTTGAGGAACGTTTCCCCGTTAACATACTTTATATTACCTTTACTTAAGGCTGTGTTGAAGGAAACAAATTCACCGGTTTTAGGGTCCCTAAAGCCATCAATATCGAAAATAGATCGTTGTGAGACTGACGTGATAAGGCCGCGATCTACTGCTTCTGGAATGGTGCAAAGTTCTCCCGTCAAATTATCACGGAACTTGTTGTCAGTAAGGATAATCCTAGCACCTAACGCTTCAGATAACGTAAGAAGCTGACCGGTTGTAGTATCGGTTATACATTTTACACTATCACTGTCTAACACACCGGCGGATATTGCCTCCAAGATGTTCAAAGGTGTTCGACTAGTCGGGGATAATATTTTACCATCGTTTGTCATCAAATTATTATCACATACGTCTTTTAGCGTCATAGGTTTACATATGTAACGCTTGTTAGCTGCATCTTTGAAAGTTAGTTTTTCTTTTGTTACACTGTGTACATATTTAGAATGTTTTGTATTTATAATATTTTTTTCTATCGCTTCTGTTAGTGTTATTTTAATATCATTTTTAGCATCGACGATTTCTCTAACATTTGGGTTGATTAGTTCGTTTTTAATAGCGACTTCTAATTGGAACCTATCACCGGAATTCCTGTCCAAAATCCAACCATTGTTGTCAACTAAATCTTGGCTTATCGCGTCGGATAAAGACAGAGCGCTTGATTTTATTTTGATAATCTCATTGTAGATCAGATAGCCTCTTTGGTAAGCTTCAGCTATCGTTATGTATGTGCCGTTTGGTAATCTGTAGAGTCCTCTCTGTAAGTCAACTTGTCCGCGGTTTAAGGCGTCCGAAATACTCATTCCTTGTGTTGTAGGTTTTTCTCCTTCTACAGTCACCTTGATTCTCTTCTCCGCTGGATCCGTGAGTCCTTGTTCAGCGTCGTATAGTTCCCTCTGGATGGCCTCCAGTAATGTCACTTCATTCCCGTCTTCCGTCATTCCACAAGGACCAGTTAGTCTTGCAGCAAGTTTCGGGTCGATAAGTCCTTCTTTCGCTGCTTGTTCTATTGTCATGGTTTGTCTCGTGTCCGGGGAAGAGAGTAGCCTTCCCGTTCGGACGTCTAATATTCTCATACTAATGGCTTGACCAACGGTCAAGATCTCTCGTGTTTCGGGATGGACTATACCTCTGGATTCGATAATATTCGGACCTTCATACATTTTATGGACCCGTTTGAGATTTCTGACGTCAGGTCTGTCGTCATCGCCTATGACCGTCTTTGTTGCATAGTTAGGCGAACTTAATTTGCCATTGGCCATGGATTTAATTGGTGCATGGCCGTCAAGCTCTGTTGTATGTGACGTCCTGACGTATCTGTGTGAATTGGTAGGAAAGACAATTAGCATAGTTTAAATGCAACTTTTACATTCGGTAAGAAGTGTTTTTTTGGAAACGACCTTCTAAAATCGCAAAGTAAGAACGAAAGGGACCTAATTGAAAATTTCACAAAATTGTATTATATACGTGAAACTACATAGTAGTCCATCGTCTAGCGAATTAAATAGTGACGATTTGGTGCTAGAAAAAGAAGAAACAAATGTCATATTCCTTTAAAGATCGTATGCTTAACTTTCCCAAAACTGCCCCAAAATTTTACAAAAATCAATTTTCGCATTAGATCCATTTTATTCTTTTAGTGCGATACCTAACCTAGTATACTCACTTCTCAGAGGTAAAGTGTGTTGTGTAAGTGTGTTCGGTGGTCGCCAGGTCCTGCATATTGAACTCCTGTCTGAAGGAGCGTGCTGAGCGCGGCGCCATTGCCTCCACCAGGCGCTGGAAAAGAAAATAAAAAACGTTATCAATATGGATTAAAATGTTAAAAGATCGCAGAACGAATTGATCAGATGACCTTTCGACCATATGGGGCGACCATCTTAGCTCTCGGGAGTAGTAACGCATCTGTTTTTTTTTATCGAACTGAAGTAGCAACCAAGTATGCAATCCACCTGATGGTAAGTGGTCACTGCCGCCCATGGACGACTGTAATCAACTTCATACAGAACATGGGTTCCATCTGAATTCAATCACAGACGCGTTGCTACTCCCGAGGACTACGATGGTCGCCTTATGTAAAAGTGTGCCGGCAACCACACACTTCCATCAAAACGCAAGAAATGTATCACGCTAGAAATAGGTGTGGCGGTGGTACTTCCCCGGTCGAACTACACTGGTTCTACCACCTTCATAGCTGTGATTAACATGATATAAAACACTGGTCATGGAATACCAGATTTACATGACGGCTGTGACTACTTTCCATCAGGGAGGTTGTATGCTCATTTTGCTGCTTTAAACGTACATAGAAACAAAGCTTACTAAGTACCCCCTATAAATAACTATGTATTACATTACATAGTAGGTGCATAAATAAAATCGAAAGGTCTCGATAAAAAATCTTAAAGTTAATATACAAAGTATGTTTAATAATTAAGATTTACGACACGTCTGTTTCAAAACATGTACTTATCACAATATAATTAATGGTAATGAGGTCTTATGCACCTAAATGCATAAACAAGTATTGCAAGTGTGGTTTTATAAGTAATATTATAACAGAAACATGACTAAAACTATACACAAAAATGATAAAAGAATAAACTACACAAAACTAAAAAATCTTATGTGTAAATTACAAATAAACTTATGATTGTAAATAGAAGGTCTTGATAATGTCCTAAAAAAGCTAGCTGCGTTATCCCTTTGAAATAAAATCGATTTTTTTATGTATATTAGTTCGATTCGAGTCATAAAAATACTAGCAAGTACAATCCTTAAAGCTGAGTTTAAATTGATATTGATAAAACGTGTTTTATTTTTATAATTATCAAAAAAAAAGACGAAGAAATAAAATTTAAAAAATGTTTCGTGCTTAGAAAGATTATAAACCTACAGTCGATTAATTAGTCAAATTTAAAAAATAAAACTATTTTAACCGACTTCAAAAAGGAGGTGTTTCTCAATTCGGCCCGTATTATAACACTAAAGTCTTGCAAAGTTTCTTTTGCGAGGTATCGACTCCCTAATTTTATTCGATTTACATTGATGTTATTTAATCGATTCTAGGTATTATGCAATAATAATCTGTGGAAACCGAATCGTTAATTGGTATCGTTGCAGGTTATGTTTTACAAATAAGGCCATTTGAGTCCGGTCTGGTAGGCGTAAAGGTGTGGTCACGTGTCATATTCAGTTACCAATTCACATATTTATTTAACCGTTTTATACCTAAAATGGTACAAAGCATTAACTTGCTATAGGCATTCGTTACCAGTTAAATCATCATTGCATAAATTGCACGAAATCAGTTATATTGTTTTGAATTTTGAGAACTTTTCTTGTAACCGGCTTATGACGATTAACAATTCAGAAATTAAATGCTCTACGTACGGGAAAAATAAATGTGGAACAATATAATAAGTGAAATGATTTTTAGGAAAAATGTGTGACTTTAATAAAAAGTCATTTTTTGAATAACTCGTCGGTGTGTAGGTTTCCTCACGATGTTTTCTTAAACCGTAAAGCTGTGATTAATAATTTCTTACACACACACACATCATCATTTTAGGAAAATCTGTAGTGCGCTCCTGAGATCCGAACCTCGGGCCTTTGATTGAGGCCGAGTTTCAACCTATCACTGCTCTATCTTAGAGTGATTAAACTCAACACAACACATTTTATATCTCATCAAAGCCTAACTTTGATGAGATATAAAATGTGTTGAGTTAAAATGTGCTCTCCAATGATCTTTCCCCTATAGTACGATATCTTAAACTTAAAATAAACTTAATATTATGTTACTTGTATATTTATCTGTAAAAAATGACGTGAATGAATATAAAGAATCCATTCAGTAGCCTTACAGATTGACTCTGACATAAACAAAGTATAAAGTGTACATGTATAGTAAAGTAGTTATACAATGATGGTACCCACCCGGCACTCGTACGCGAAGTCATATTCGTACTCCTCATCCATTTTACCACAATTTAGAACTCAACACTAGGATTTGAATCGTTCACTTAATACAGTCATGTTTCACTGAATTACACTTTGATCCTTCAAACACACAAATAATTGAAATATTAAGAGTCACCTTAGAAATTAAAAAGATTCAGAAGCGAAACGAAACGATAACGCACGTAGAAAGAAACGGAAAATATAAATTCAGCGAAAACACGGCCAACCGCGAGCCGTACTGGCGGAAAACTGAATGAAAGAACGAAATGCCGTAAATCGAAAAAAAATAACGCCGGTTCTAAATTTGAATGATTTCGTAATGGCCACCGACTTCTAGCCGCGTGTTGTTGTTACGACGCTCATTACATTAGCGGAGTTAAATCGCGTTCGGACAACAGCTGTTCGGTTCGGGTTTTGAGGTTAGGAAAATGACTGGCCTATTCGATACCGGGGGATGCGCGCGCATCGCACTGCGCTGTGGCGTTGGCGTTCGCAACTCACTATACGCCATAGTAATAGTGTACTACATTCACACCCTTTTCCCATCACTACACCACCCCGTTTTATAATGAATCACGGTCAACGTTTAGGATAGATACTAGTCACCCGTCACAACGGTCGAAATTGTACCTTAATTTACATTAAAAAACTAAACTTCATACTGTCCAATGTAGCACCAATACTTCTCTAATTTAAATAAAACTAGTCACCCATCACATCGGTCGAAATTCGGCCGTAATTTAAATTAAAAAACTAAACTTTATATTGTCCAAAGTAGCACAAATATTTCTCTAATTTAAATAAATTGTAATAATTTTCAAGTTATTTTGAATGCATCCGTTAAATATAAAAATATGTTTAATTAGCTAAGCCGCATTTAAAAGTATTTTGACAAAACCATTGACACTTCTGACGCTATGAGTTTTCATAATAAGACACTGAATGTTCTTTTTCTTTTAGAATGATTCGGGAATACCAAGCTAAATTGAGCCGGGTTTTCATATAAGGTTGCAGTATTGAATGGGAATGCAGTCGACTTACAAGTGGTAATGAGATTGAAGTAGCAAACGAGCATGCAGTCCACCTGACGGTATGTGGTCTCTAATGCCCATTGACAATTGGCAGTAATTCTCTATAGAACAAGGATACCTTCTAGAGTCAATCACAGATGCGTTCCTGCTCCTGAAAACTAAGATGCTCGACTCATGAATGAGAGACGCTACCATTCCCTTTATCAGAATCGCAAGAGCTGTATCAAGCTAGAAACAGTGTGGGGATGCTGCTCCCCTATATCCACATTTTAATGTTTTCATATCTAATATATAAAATTCTCGTGTCACAGTTTTTGTTGCCAAACTCCTCCGAAACGGCTTGACCAATTTATACCAAATTTTATATGCTTATTCAGTAGGTCTGAGAATCGGCCAACATCTATTTTTCATACCCCTAAAGGGTTGTCCACCCTTAACATTTTTTTATTTTTTATATGGCAAAACAACGTTTGTCGGGACAGCTTGTATTAACTATAGAATTGTGTGTATCATTGGCAGCGTTATCGTTTGGGCATAACAACATTTTACCAAACATAAAAGCAAAAAGAAGACGTTACTTAGTTTTACCTGAATGTCGGTTACGCTAACTACCTCGATTACCAAAAACGGATGTAGTTACATTTTTGCGGTTAACCTCGCGAACTAACGCTAATGACTCACGAATTTTATATGAAACACAAACTTATTTCATAAATTCATCAGCCTCTTAAACCTGATGTCATCATAGTAATAAAAAGTCTTATAATAAGAAGTACGGAGATTTCATTGACTACTAAGAAAATTACGAATCATAAGAACATTTACAAATCAATTAAAAGTTTACAAGATTCACCATCTCATAATTACATTATGCTCATAATTTACGTATTGGCCCGATTAATCCCACAAATCTTGTTAGTAATTTTTGATGTAAGCGTCTTCGTATTCAGAGGTCGCAAGTTAATAAATAAATAACTACCTAAAAGACGCCTATAAGACTTCTAACTCTCAGGAAAATCGATGTACTTACAATACAAAACATCAACATACAAAAATATAGTTAGCTTCACTAAGAAAACTACAAATCTCTCAACCCTATTCCTATCATCTCCGCGGATCAATATAGCACACAACAAAAGTAAATATTTCCATCGATAAGCGATTCAAACACTCCCCGGATTAAAGTACTCTACAATATTATTCCACGCAACATCAAGGAGAATCCAAAAGATACATAAATATTTATTATTATAGTAAACTTCGACGTAACAGCTAAATATAGTAGCATGACTAAAACTGTACGTGATGATAATAAATTCAAAGTAATATAAGGAAATGTAACTACTGGAGAAACCGTAGTAGAATAGTGCAAGGATCTATGACAAATAGAGTCGAGAATATTACAACCTTTGCCTTTGCATTATTTAATTAGCTACTGAACGGTAAAAACTATTTCAGCCTGCAGAATAAAATGGAACTACGAATGGAAACGTTTTTACTAAAATAAGAATCAAAGGATTTAGACTATTGATTATTTATATTCGTATAAAGTTCCGGTGTGAGTGTGATCATACTTTTAATTATTTTCCGTTTAATAGCTATGAACGATTTTAATGAAGTTTTCCTTTGGATTTACGACGTCACCTCGGGAGTTTAGCATCCAGATAATTTTCAAATTATTTTTATATTCTTTTATAAACAAAAAATCCGACCTAGGCACTCTCTATAATATCATACTTTTTTGTACTTTCCCATATGATTTGATCTACTAAAAATTTTATAAAGGTACAAAATAAAGAAATGTTGAATGTATTTAAGCAATGATTTATTCATTGCATAAATACTAAAAATAACAAGGATAGACAAAGAAAGTGGCTCTAAGCCAGTAAAAAATACGTGCCCTAAATAGTTATTTATAATGTTTACATTACGAGAACTTGAGCCCATCGATAAATTATAGACTAAAGTTTCTGTCATCAATCTTTTTTAACGAGAACCATCTATTTTGGTAACGATAACAAAGTTTATTTAAATAAGGGCTTCGTTAAGTATTGTATAACGAACAAAGTAAACTTTAATTTTAGCAAGAAATAAAACTCAATAAAATAGATCTTTATTAACGTTCGTAACATAAATATTGGACCTAGTGTTGTACCTTGCAAACGCCCTAAATATTTTTGTATAATTTGGATTGTTAATTGTATATTTATGGCCCTCAAAAAATCGACAAAAAACAAGTCTATTTATTTGTTTAAATATACAAATAAATATACTTGTTTTGGTTGTCGATTTTAAGACATATTTTTTTATGAGGATACTATAGTGTCAATTGTTTTTGTCGGTTCTACATTTGAAACGATCTTAAATCACTTAGTTCTAGAAGAAAAGTTTTTTTTATTATTACCGTAGTTTAATAATTTTGTGCTCGACATCAGGGCTCTATTTATTTATTTATTTAATCTTCATGTACCTTATAAGTATCGTACAAAGGTGGACTTAATGCTATAAGCATTCTCTGCCAGTCAACCTTCAGGTAGTCAGAGATACAACTAAGGCGGTATACAAAGATAAAAAGAGGCAACATATGAAAATATACTTACTTTGGTCTACAATAAAACATATATTAATATACACTAATATGAACTACATACATACAAACATACATACATACATACATACATACATACATAAATATATATAATAAATACAACAGAGATATAGAGAAACGATCGTCTTCGTTCAGTAACGTTACTCAGTATTATTTAGAAAATGAGCACAGAGTTTCTTTTTGAAGGTAGATCTATTCATTGGTTTCCGAAGATCATCAGGGAGAGCATTCCAAAATCGAGCGGCCTGAACAGCAAATGAGTAAGACAAGAAACCAGTGTGGTGAAGGGGAATAGAGAGAGCAAGCGTCTCAGAAGAGCGTAATTGCCGTTCATGGTTATCGCGCAAATACTGAAATTTAGATTTTAGGTAGTTGGGAGAAAGATCATTATATAAGATAGAATAAAGAGAGGAAAGTATCCTTATTTGTCTTCGTTGACGAATAGGAAGCCATTTTAACTGGGACCGAAAAGAAGAGACATGGTCGAACTTGCGAAGACAGAATATAAAACGGATACAGTTATTAATAAGCCGATCTAGTTTGTTCAGTAGATACTCATTAAGATCCGTGAAACACACATCGCCATTATCAATAATGGGGAAAATTAGAGCGTGCACCAGAATTACCTTTACCCTGATAGGTAGGAAATTTCTAAGTCGATTGAGAGCACAAAGCTTCATGGTTACAGTTCGACAAGTTTCTCGAACGTGTGTTGACCAGCTTAGATTACTATCTAGGTGGATGCCCAGGTTTTTAACTGATAGAGAAAACTTTATCAAAGAACTGTCGAACATAACCGGTGCAACAAGACTTAAGTCAACCTTAGCCAACTGTCGGTCACTGCCAATAACTATGGCTTGGCATTTATTAGAATTAACATTTACGCCGAATTTTACTGACCATTCCGCTATATGTTTTAGGTTATCATTAATGATCCTGACTGCGTTATTTAGAGAATGCACATCACTTTGAGTATAGATCTGCAAATCGTCAGCGTAAAAGTGGAAAGAGCAACTAAGCAAAGAAGAAAGGGAATTAATGAATAGGGAAAATAATAAAGGGGAGAGTATTCCACCTTGGGGCACGCCAGACAGGAGGTTTTTTGAACCAGAAATGTTCTGTCCAATACGGACCGCCTGTTGGCGACCTCCAAGATAGGAAGAAAACCAGTTTAAAGAAATAGACGAGAAATTAAGGTGACGAAGAATAGCAAGGAGGATATCATGGTCGACCATGTTAAACGCGTTCGAGAAGTCAACAAGAACGAGAACAGTGACTAGTTTGTCCTCCATGCCAGTACGAATATCTTCAGTCACCTTGAGTAGGGCAGTGGTGGTGCTGTGACCTGGACGAAAGCCGGATTGAAATTGCGATAAAAAAATATGTTTATATACATAGGCGGATACTTGTTCGTAAGCAATCGCCTCAAGTACCTTCGAGAGAAAGGGTAAAATAGAGATAGGTCTATAGTTGTTAGGTTGACAAGGGTTCGCTATCTTAGGAATTGGAGTAATAAAAGCTTTCCGCCAAAGTGTAGGAAGTACCCCTGTCAACAGTGAAAAATTTATGATGTGAGTGATAACAGGAAGAACGTGTTCGAGAACGAGAAAGAGCATGGTACGACTCACATAGTCACAGCCCACTCTATTCAGTCATAAGTAAACGTAATACTCCCTTAACTTTTCCGTTCATTTATTTATCCCGCCACAACAATGACATATAGCTAAGGTTTATCAATCTAAAGACCATGCATATAATCAAGGTGGACCTAATTTTGCCCAATATTTACTAACCAAATAAATATTAGTCACTTTGATTTAACCTTCAGTTGTAGGTACTTTTGAATAACTAATTGTCGCCTTGACTTTAAGTATTCATATTTGTAATAAAAACCACTACGCGAATATCACGTAAATAAATAAGATAAATAAATTTCGTGATGCTCAAAGAAAACCAACGCTAAAAGTTACGCAAACAGAAGATTTACTTAATTGCTGGTAATTGACTGAAGATTCAATTAAATGTTTCTAATCTCACGCTAACAAATTAGTCATTTCTAATGCATCATTTTTTGTAAGATGAAGTCATAACAGAAAAAACATAGCGGGTAAATCTTTCGGAAGGTTATCGACCGAACAGACTTGCAGCGACCTGAGCTAATCATAATTTGATTTCTGGCATATCGAATCACGGCAGTTCCGATGTTATTTGGAACGTGTATTTCGTAATATACTAGGAAGTATTGAATTAAGAACTCCAAATGCTATGTATTGAATGACCAATAAATTAGCATCAATTTTTTAACGATATTTGTCAAGTTTGTGAGACAAGGTGTGAAACATAGAGTGTTCGTTTGTGTAAGAAATACAGTTACAATTCAGAGCTGGGTATTATACTATAATTCCAAATTATAAATTTTAATAAAACAGGACATGTGCTGATAGCACATGCCTTATTTTATTAAATAAAAAAAGGAAAGTCGATTACAACAGTTTTATTGCTTGTAACGATAAACAGACCGATAAGGCTACCGATTGTCGTACTAAAGAAACATGATGTTAATTATGATAGATATAATCGGACTGACAACTTTTTTAACCATTGCCAACATCACGCATGCTTAAGGGGACATATATTTGACCAGCGGGCACTACAGGTTTGCGTGACAACTTTGAATTGTCTGGGGAAATAATTTGCTTCTGTGCAGGGTTAGAAATGTGTCAAGTGACCTTGAAAAATATTGTTTGGTATCCAACAATTGTAATGATGAGAATAGAACAGACAGCAACAATGCCAACGATGAGAATATATCCAATAATTAATTAAACGGAATGACAATTCTTTTATTAAAGTTCGTAAGTAAAAACTAATCAATAAACAAAGTTGGCGTTTTGTTGTCTTACTATCGTAATGAATATATTTTTTGAGTGTAGGATATTCCCATGTCGTTAACGCAACATAGAATTTCAGACTAGAAAAATAATAATATTAATGTTTCAATAAAACGAAAGCTTCAAGAATATTTCCCAATTCTGTCACATACCACCATTCTTAAATACGGAATTGTATTCTACACAATACGAGATTGAGATGAGTATCAAATACAAAGCGATCGGATGAAAATGTCACGTGTCTGTAAAAATAGGCGCATTGGCAATAGAATCTGAAGCGATTTCTAAAGGAGGACGGCTGCCAAATGCTTTATGAATGGTGTTAAAGATTTTGTCTCGTAACACAGATTTTAGAATTACGACGGATTGTAACGTAGACTGTTTGTCATCTTCGTTACTATAGAAATTTCAGTGGAGATATGCCAACAAAAATTTAGTTTTGGGAGTATTTAATTTCGGTTTGTTGATTGAAGTGTAATGTGACTCAAACAAACTTCGAAAAGCGAGTCTTATTAAAATATTTTGTCTTAATGTATCCTATTTCGTTTTTGGAATCCATTAACCGTCTACCGGATAACGTCCAAGAAGTAACGTAAATATATCGACTACTTTTCAAAATTACAAAAAGAAAATCTGCAACATTCTGATGACTAATTATTACAATTATGAGTATTTCTTGATTATTAAATAGTTTTGATTACGATAAAAATTAAGAGTTTAGAACTTTTTCGAGTTACGAATTAGTTAAAACCATTAATTCTTATTCGCTATCGGTCGTTTAAAAATCAGAATTTATATCGAATACTGCTACGTAGATAGTTCTATTTAAACGAAGCTCAATAAAATCGCTAGTTATGGCTTCTTCAGAAGACAGTTCTGATTCAACTGTCTAGTTCAGGCTTCAATTTCAGTTCATATAATTCTTATTGTTGTGTTCTGATAATTTAGGTATAACAAGGCAGATTTTTACGACAATATCTTCGAAGCGACCCATGTGCCATGTTATGATTTATGGGCGATTTATTCGAAATGAGTTACAGATGTCTATCCACGACTGTAAGCGCTTAACATTGTCACCAAAAACAGTGATTTCGATTTTCATTACACGTTGGGTCTAACACTAAATCCACAAATATAGTCTAATTCAATTCTTTTTATGAAGTTCAGAATGTTCAGATTTGTATATTTCTCGTCTGAATGATATCTGATTCGTTTTCACACTTTTCTGTTCTAGTATGTTAAGGGTTAGCCCTAAATACATTGGTGGGTCAATGCTGGGTGAATAATAAAATGTAACGCTCTCTATCTCCGATAGAACACGTGCCAACGTTAGTGGCTTACAGAGTATAATTACACTCAGTTATCGGATGGGTCGTTGTTACAATCAAGGTGAGTTATAAGCGCTCTTAGCCAAATGGTTTCTCTATTGCTAATTTTCTTAACGTGATTCACGGTAGGAGTTGAATGGTAGAAATTGCCACGTAAGGTAAGCATTATGTCCACTTGTTGCGACTCTTTCTTTGTCTGTATACTTTCATTATGTAGGAGTGTAAGAGCGTGCATTTAGATTCTAGTAAACAAGGACCGTTTGCAGCCTGTTATAACTACATCATTAAAACCTGAAAATTTTGTTACAACTTATTTGCAAGTTGTATTAAATTCATCGTATGCTCAAAAAGTTTTTGTTTTCACTGCATAAAAATAATTGGGAAAAATAAATTGTAATAATTACAAATAACTCTTACATACAACGGAGTTCAAGGAGGCCACAGATAAGAAAAGCAATGCTTTTAATATAATCTAAAGCGCAAATACGATTAATAGCTTGAAGTATGTACCATGCCATGTATGATGTCATGAGAATGTAATGGCTCGTACATGAGGACTTATTATTATTTGCTTAAGAACATCTGGAAAGCAATTACAGATAAAATAGTAGTACATGGAACTCTACATAGAACAATCACATTGCATGATCTAATTAAATTGAGAAATAAGTGAGAAAGTACATAAAATATTTTTTTTTACTCCATTCCAAGGCTTCAAAGTACATATAGTCGGTATGGATACAATCAATACTCTCATTAGAATTTTCGTCTATTTTTTTATTAATCCGAAGTTTCAGAAAATCTGAAAATTTGAAAACGAAAAAGAATGAGATTGAAAATGAGACAGATTTGAAAAAAGACAAACCCGCTGAGTTTCTTGCCGGATCTTCTCAGTTGAGGTCGTATTCCGATCCGGTGGTAGTGTAAGAAAAAAAATGTAACTGACAATTTGTAAGTGCCCCCGTAGGCCTATACAAAATAAAGACATTTCATTTCATTTCATTTCAATGAATCGAAAGAATTGGACGGATTCTAAAATTTAGTCTGAAAAAGTAATTTCCAAGTTTTTCGGAACCTCGACTTTTCGAATTTTCCTGCGAAATTTTTCCCCTAATTGCCTAAGGATATCTGTTTCAAATAGGCTTCACTAAGAATTAACTATATTAGTAATTTGACACTTACTATGGCTTTAAGTCCACCTAAAAAGTTAAATTTGACAGTCCTTTATTATCCGTTCAAAACGTTGAATTTGATAGTTTGTTTTTCGGATACCAGATTAAGTTGGGCGTTGTGTTTGGTTTCCTCGTTATTTTTAAGTTTAAATCCTTGTTAAGTTTAAAATTTTCATTCTAGCCCGTCGAAATCTAAAGAGTCGAACAAGTTACTGGAAACAAACTTAATTTCATCATGGAGTAAAGATTCGAAGCAAGTTGATGAAACTGTGGTAAAATCGGGCAGTCTTACTTATGTCACACATAAACTCATATGATACATAAGCAAGTAGGTGAGAATAATCGGTGATGTCATAGTGAGGATGTTACGACTATTTTGGTCATAAATCGACACGAGAACGAGTCGCTGAGACTTGTTTGCGTTCTAAATAATATTGGAGAGATACGCATTTAAGGTTTTATGTGTTTTTTTTAAAGTTGTTTCAAAGTGTGAGAAGTTTTCTTTGTAACTAAGCGCATCATTTTAATGAAGCACAACGTTCTCCAGAAGTTGTTTTATATGTATAAGAACATTACTTTTTATCTAGCATCATTTAAAGGCAAAAATACAACTTACTTCGAAAATTTCTGGTTGCGATTAAAAATTTGATATCTATTAGCACCTTTATATAGAACAGGGGCTCTATCTGGAGACAATTACATCTGTAGCGCTTCTACCAAGATCTAAGATGGTCGCCTGATGTAAAAGTGAGTTGGTAATTACATCCTTCAACCGAAACGCAAGCGGAGTCCATGTTAGAAATAGATGTAGCCTTTCCCCATCGAACCAAACAGCTTCCACAAAACCAACAGTTTCAGTACGAATTTCAAAAACAATTTTATTTTTGATATAATTTAGATTGTACTGTAATTTTCGTGTCATCGACCGTCTTGTGTCGTCACGGTCTCTGAGCTCCACTTGTTACATGAGCACATGACGCTTCAGACAGGTTTGTTACGCAAACTTCAGTACTGTAACATAGGAGCATATGATCTGGAAATATATTCAGTACCTACTTATCATAGTAGCTTTATCCAGTAACTCCATCTGCTTGGGTGAAATTTACCATTGCAAGGATCCTATCAAATAATCCTATGTGTTACAATTTTAGACTAATATTATCGCAAAGTTATACATTTTACTACTTAACGGCTATTCATGATATTCTGTTTATTAATCCTTTTAGAATTATTTTTCTGCTCATAAAAAGAAAAGAATTCAATAATCGCATATCGTGATACCCGTTAAGCATTAAAATCCTGTGTTAATTTAGTTCAACTATCTATGTGCTAAACAAAATTCTATTATTTTTTGCATATAAGAGTATCAAACATGTATGAGATACGTGGACAAATCCAATAAAATTCACTACTTTTACTTCGATGTAATCACAAACATACAGAGAAAAAAATAAAAACAGACTTGTCAGTTACAATCATCAGATGCCCAAACTTTTTTTAAATATATGCCTTGTATAGAAACGTAAAATTCTTAATTTTACTATAATTATGTATGGATTGTCAAGTGTTAGGTCGAAAAATATACATTCTGCATATTAATTTACACCTTTGGGAGCTCCCAGTCAGTCATTAGATCAGTTTCGCGATATTTCGTATTTTACTACAGCACTTCCTTTTATAGTCTTTTAAACTCATTTATCGTAACATGTACACAACCGTACATAGTATTAGTGATGCGATTTGATACAATTTTGTTACTCGAGCCACTCGAGCAATTTTAGCATTTCAACTCGAGTTGTACTCGAGTATTTGAGTCACTCGAGAAAAATCTGACTCGAGTTGCAATGTTCTAATGCAAGTGATATTTTTGATAACACTTTTATTCATGTATACAATACTAGGATTATCATCAAACAACAAACTCAAAATAACACGATTTTCAAGCTTTTATAGACAGATTTTCAAACAATCTTATTAAAGTACTTGAAGTAAGTACCTACGTCAGGCAAGTTTTAACTCTGTCAGTCGGTTTTTAACACGTAGATAAATAAAATGGATTAGTTAAATGACATTTAGTAGCAACAGTTAGAATCAACCTGGTGCGCCGACTAGACTCGGTAATTCGAGTGCATATAGACTCGAGTAATATTTTTTAATCGAGTGACTCAAGTAAATATATGGCTCGAGTCGCATCACTACATCGTATAGTAACGGAACCTGTTTAGGCCTATTCCTTAGGGCTGTAATAATTCAATGGGGCAGTAAAAATGGGGTAACGATATTGCTACGATGCATGGTACGCGCTGTTACGAACGCATTAGTCACTACGTTGTCTACCGGAGGGTTTCGGGTTTGATTCCATGCAAATAGAATCTGATTTTTCATATGAAGCAGAAAATAAGCATGTAGTTCACCTGATGGTATACCACATGCTGCCTACAAATATCTATGACCAACTCCAGGTAATAGGATTCTTCCTGACTGAGGTTGGCACCTCCTTGCTACTCCTAAATACTAAGTTTTTTTTTATAATAATGAAGTAGCAAACGAGCATGCAGTCCACCTGATGGTAAGTAGTCACCACCTCCAATGGACATCTGTAAGCAACTTCACATAGAATATAGGTTCTATCTGAAGTCATTCACAGATGCGTTGCTACTTCCGAGGACTAGGATGGTCGCCTCTTATAAAAGTGTGCCGTCAACCACACCCTTTCATCAAAACGCAATGAATGCTTCACGTTGAAAATAGGTGTGGTGGTGGTACTTCCCCGGTCGAACTACACTGGTTCTATCACCTTGATCTGTTTGCCTAATTTCAGCGAAACCCGACCACTTGCTTTTGCGTGAAAGAGTAACAAACACACACATCCTGACAAACTTTCGCATGTGCAATATTAATAAGACTTCTTCCGAATATGAATTATTTGAGAAGAAATTACTTTGTCGTAACCATACATTTAAATATGTCTGTGACTCACTATGTATTGTTCTGTTATCAAATATCTTAATAAATTTTAATTTACCGTGAAAACCAATGTGTATATACTTCACAGGAAAACAAACTTTATGCTTTAAATACAGAGACGTTATCATGAGAATTGCTTCATTATTCCTCAGGGTTAGCTACGCAAGTGACCGTCTTCAGGTTGGAAGTCGATCCTATTTCTAGCGTGAAGCATTTCTTGCGTTTCGATGGAAGGGTGTGGTTGCCGGCACACTTTTATATGAGGCGACCATCATAGTCCTCGGGAGTAGCAACGCATCTGTGATTGACTTCAGATGGAAAACATGTTCTGTATGTAGTTGATTACAGATGACCATGGGTGGCAGTGACCGCTTACCATCAGGTGGACTGCATGCTCGTTTGCTACTTCAGTCAAATAAAAAAAATAAAAAAAATAGATTTCTATTACATGTCACAGGCAGTAGTGATCTCATATCAGGTAGACTGTAAGACCATTTTATAAACATCGTGTCCCAATGGGCACATGTTTCTTCACGAAACGAGTGGAGTTTTCACTCTATTTTAAAGGGAAGGGAGTTTAAACAGATTTTAAAATTTCTCAAAAACAAAGGAGAAGAGCGTTTCAAGAATTTTCTTTTCGCCTATGCCAAAAAGGGGGTGGAACCTTTTAGAGCCGTGGTAGTACCAGTATAGTTCGACTGGGAAGATATCACAGCCACACCTATTTCTAACGTGAAGGAGTAAGTTGTCGGCTCATTTATTTATGAGACAACCTTTTCTTTTTATTTGACTGAAGTAGCAAACGAGCATGCAGTCCACCTGATGGTAAGTGGTCACTGCCGTCCATTGACACCTGTAATCAACTTCATACAGAACATGGGTTCCATCTGAAGTCGATCACAGATGCGTTGCTACTCCTGAGGACTATGATGGTCGCCTCATATGAAAGTGTGCCGGAGAAACCTTCTTAATCCTTGGGATTAGAAACGCATCTGTGATCTACTTCAGATAGAACCTCTGTTCTATAGGAAGTTGCTTACAGATGTCCATGGGCGGCAGAAGCTACTCACCATCAAGTGGACTACATATTCATTTGCTACTTTAATGCAGATGTAACTCCTGCTCTATAGGACGTTGCTTTCAAATATCCACGAGCGGCAGAAACTATTTACCACCAGGATAACAACATACTCGCTTGCTACTTCAATGTGTTTAAAAAACTTAAGTTTCTTGAAACAATATTGAAATGGTACATAACAGTGGCGGCGGCGACGAGTGGCGACGCGTCACGGTGGCTGGTGTCCGCAACGCAAGAAATCGGGATGAACGAACCGAAAAGCGGTCGCATCGGCAAAAACGCGAAAACCGCGGTATCTGACACTTTTTGCACTAATCACGTGCTATTGTTGACGACAGTAGAGAGAATTTGGCGGGAAAATTGGTTTTTGAATCCGTTTTAGTGGCAAAATAAAATGTGCGTTAACCATGCATGCTTGCTTATATGCACCCTCGCTACGCAACATTGTTTTACAACTTTTCACAATATTTAGCATTTTTTGGAACGACTAGGCAAAAAAATGTGGGAAATAACTTTAAATGAGAATATATTATGTGGTCTTATATAGTTAAATAAAACTACTCTTAAAATTGCATTTGAATGCAATTGAATGGATTTATACGGGTATTTACGGTTCTGATTTCAAACTCTCGTCTTTATTTCGTTCAGAAACACGACGTCGACAAGTGCACTTCATAATATTTAAATTAAATATACATTCATGTGTATCTTCTTAACGAACTTTACCAGTAATTAAAATCAAACACAAATTAACCAAATTTACCGGCACTTGGACAAAATTTACTTGACACTTATCAATTTAACGTACTTTACTGGCATTTAAAATGTGGGTGTCCCATTTAAAAGCACTTATGCAACAAAAAAAGTAGTCGCAATTGAACACAGCATCGCACGAATGCAAACAGGTTTCAAGCGCCAATTAATCTAGGTGACATTACGTTTGCGAAATCGGTTAAGGCCTGCCACTGTACAAAAAAAACATTTTTTTCCTTTTTTAACTACTTATCCTAATATGTCCGTTAAAGCTTGCCATAATAATACCTATTATTTAATCCTCTTTAATTAATTTTATCCTATTATGTCCTATCTATACTTCTAGGTATACTAATTTTATAAAGAAGGAAACCTTTGTATTTTTGTATGTTTGTCATGAATTAACTTAAAAACTACTAAACCGATTTTAAAAATTCTTTCACTATTAGAATGCTACATTATTCCTGAGAAACATAGGCTATTTTTATTACTAGAATATATAAGTAATGTTTGCTAAAACTTGAGTAATGTGATTTAAAGTGTAAAAATTTTGCTCAAACATTTTTTCATTGCATACACTGCGATACCTATTGATAATAGAACAAAAAAATGTTCTACAATATAATAGAACATATCAATATCTACGAAAGAGTTGGACACCGCCGCCGCACAATGATCAGTGTAAGTACCCTTAGGCAAAGCAGTCGTCGTAATTTTTTTTGGGACTACTATCGGAATAGCATCAATACTCACTGCTGACTATGACTTGACCAAATCCCCATTACGGATCTGGGAGGGACATGTCTAGGAGTGGTGCTCAAATGTATAATGATTGGATAGATTACATTATGGTCTGCGCGAACGATGTCGCGTCGATTCTGCTAGTAACATTATAAAACGATTTTATTTCCTGATCCGCTGCGGAGGTTTAGTGAAATCGATTAGAGCTTGCTCCTTTAAAAAACGTATCCTTTTTCATATTTCTAGGCGATAAAATAGACAATGTGTTTGAAAGTAATCATTATAAAAGCCGGTACTTTTTATTTTTAATCTTAATTACTTAAAATAATTTTTTTATTATAAAAAAGCGATCATACAGTTATTCGCTAGGTTACGTATGTAATTAATCGTTGTCATCATTAACAATAAAAATGTTTTAAATTCCCTTTTATTTAACTGTTATCTTATGCACACTAGATAAACGTTTGATAAGGTATAGGTATATCGAAAGGCGTTCGCCGGTTGATTGTTTATAAACGCACGGTCAAGGCGCCTGATAAGACGTAAATCCGCTGAAAATTTCGCACTAATATTTCGCAACAACAAAATTTAACAACACAACACTAGAGCTTGTAACCTCACATCCACTGGCACTCAAACTGTATTTATTATAACGTTATTCGGTAACGAAAAACACATCGAAATAAACTCGTTCGTTATTCGAGAACGACTTTGGCGCGCGCGTCGCGAGTCGTTGTTCGGACGGTACTAAAAAAGCGGACGCAATCGTTATGTCAAATTGTTGGATCTATCTATGCGGTGCACTACATCGGGCGTTATTATGGTTTAGTATTGCATTACTGAATGAAATGTACGGCTGGTGTTACAGTTGTCTGAAACTATCGTCTGTCCGCTTTGCATGACAAAATTGTAGCAGCGTTAAACCCGATCTGAATGATGAGTTTAGATTCATTTTCTGGGTCTGGGTGTTTGTGTGTTCGCCTTGTGTGTGTCCATGGTACCCACGACACAGTAGTAAATTCTAGTGTGGGGCTATGAGTTTAGAAAGCGTGTTTTATAAAAATGTTGTTACTACTATAAAGTCGTATAAAAGGTTAATATGATCAGTCACTGCTGAAAATTAACACTGAAGTCAGTTTTATGTTTACGGTTAAGTATCTGGTTTTAGTTGGTTGGTTAAGACTAATAATATCCATTCATACTCGTATGTCGAGATTATCGCTCGAATATTGTTCTCTCGGAAACTCCTATAATTTGTTGGTATAACAAATAACGTCTTCCACCTTCCGTCAGTAAGACTTTAAATGACTTTTTACGTAAGTTTATATAAGCAATAAACATAACAGATATAATCTTATGCTTAATATGAGCTTTGTATGTTTGTTTAGCGATTATACAAAAAGAATTAGGAAAATAAATAAAAAAAAATATATGAATCTTTTCTACAGCAATAATACTGTATTACGTCGAACATACAACATAATATCCTTGTAGAAAAGATCTATTCGGAAATCCAGTCAAAATTATTATTAAGTATTTTGAGTATTGTCCACCAATTCGCACTTGGCCAGCGCGGTGGACTATGGCCTAAAACTCTCTCATTCTGAGAGAAGACCCGTGCCCAGCAGTGGCACGATAATGGGTTGTATCCCAACAGTGATCAGGTGTTACGTTTCATAAACTGACAGTAATTGAAACCATTAAAACGTAGAACGATTTCGATAAATAGATTAACATAACTGACATTGCTCTTGACATTTAAGCTTATGTATGCGTATGCGCACATTCAAAAACGTCCCAGTGGGACAATAATGGGTTGACGAGAGAGCGAGATTTTGAGTATCTATTCAAAGTATCATATTTATTGTAAATATTGTCATGAAAGGTATATTTAATAAAAGATTTATAATTCAGACAAATAAAACAAATGAACATTGAAATAGCATCGAACGTCACCTACTGAATTTCAATTAAATAATTGAAATATTTTTATAGTCCATAATATATGTAGGTAAGTTCATTTTAATAAAGTCTATCTACACCATTAGGTTATTACAATTTAATGTTATATTAATGACACAAATGAAGTCCCGACCATTTGGTAGTCAATAAGTCCAATCATCTGCGCTATTTCCGGAATATGATCATTTGTCATTGTTTATATTTCCACATGATCATTACTGATTGTGTTTTATGACACATTCGTAATATTAAAGCTATGATTTACAACATTCTATGCAATTATATACATTTAAACCTTGACACGGTGACAATGTTAATTACGTATGAACATTACGTCATTTTGGACATAAATATACCGGAATCGTGATTAATATTATGTACAGTCACGAGCAATAAGATGTGACTATGGAAGATTGGCAAAAGAATCTGACCCAAGAAGGAGTTCAATAATATCTGACTACACGAACGCAGCAAAAATATCTGAAAGGCAGCATAATGCAGTAGCGTCAAAATTATGTTATTTGACGTTCATCTACATAATTTTGACGCTACTGCATTACGCTGCCTTTCGATTTCAGATATTTTTGCTGCGTTCGTGTAGTCAGATATTATTGAACTCCTTCTTGGGTCAGATACTTTTGATAATCTGTTCATAGTCACATCTTATTGCTCGTGACTGTACCTCTGGGTTATTATTGAAATATGTTTATTCAGTTAACGCAGCTGACAAGTTAAGGTTAAAATAACAAGCCATATTTTACCAAACAAAATTGAATTGACGGTGCAAAAAATATCGCAAGTAATCGTCCTACGTTATTTTAAGCAGCTTAATGCAAATAAACGTACTTGGAAATCGATGACTCAAAAGTGATGTCTGCTTGCTAATCGTGAATTTTTAATTAAACACATACCATCTTAAGCTTGGACAACATTAGACGAAAAGGTGTATTTTATAATAATAATAATAATCATTTATTTCAGACGTATTTAGTCCATAATGTGTTAGTAATTACAGTACACTTAAAATATGTAAGCAAAATAAAGTAAGAGAATCCTGAGATATTCAAGATAAACATAATTCATTAATAATTTCATACATCATTTTCTGTGCGACATTCTTACAGAAGTGATGTGCAACGAGTTCCAATGGCTTAATATAGGGCTGTTTATCTTAGCACTAACGCTTAAGAGACCGCAGATATTTGTTTGTTTCAAAACTATTAAATTTCCACTTAGTAACAGTGATCACCAATTCGCACTAGGCCAGCGCGGTGGACTATGGCCTAACTCTCTCTCTCATTCTGAGAGAAGACCCGTGCCCAGCAGCGGGCCTAAAGGGTTGATGAGAACAGTGATCAGGTAGATGTAGAGCAGTGATAGCCTAATGGTTGAAACTTGCCCTCTCAATCGGGAGGTCTGAGGTTCAAACCCAGGCACGCACCACTGATTTATGTGCGTATTAGAAATTAATTATCACTGCTTTTCGGTGAAGGAAAACATCGTGAGGAAACCTACACACCCGAGAGTTCTTTAAAAAAAAGTTCTCAGAGTTGTGTGAAGTCCACCAATTCGCATTTGGCCAGCGCGGTGGACTATGGCCTAAAACTCTCTCATTCTGAGAGAAGACCCGTGCCCAGCAGTGGGACGATAATGGGTTGTATAAAAGTGATCAGGTGTTACGTTTCATAAACTGACTGTAATTGAAACCACTAAAACGTAGAACGATTTCGAAAAATAGATTAATGTAACTGACATTGCTCTTGACATTTAAGCTTATGTATGCGTATGCGCACATTCAAAAACGTATAAAATTTGCCTAATCTCAACAAGTCAGGCGATGACGTGATCGACAATTAAATATAGCGAACGGCCAAATTCTTTCCTTGTTTGTTATGGCGGCCATAGGCAGGAAACTAAGCTATAAAAGATTAATTTAACCCAGCAATTAATAAGACATGATTATTCTACTTTGTGTGAATATGAATCAGATTGGAAATTCCAGCGTTTTCTTCCTTAATTTTTGAAGTGAAACTTCTTTAGGCGCATGAGGGTAAAATTTTTACAGATGAAACGTCACGCAGGTATGCAACGGAAGTGTCGGAAAAGAGAGAGAGAGTGATCGAGACCGATTGAGAGAGAGTAAGACAGGGCGAACGTAGCATGAGCAACTAGCCGTGGAGTGAGAGTAGGGAGCAAGCGAGTGAGAAAGATTGAGAGAAAAAGTGAGACAGAGCGAACGTCGTATCACGCCTTTTTCCCTTCCTCTTAATCTTGGAAATTTAAAGTTTTAGATTTGTATAAATATAAACAAGATTTATAAATTAGTTCGCCAAAGAAGTTTCACTTCTGACATGTGTACTTTGTACGCACGCATGTTTTTTTAATAAATTTTACGCGCCTTTTTCGGAAAATTTGCAGTAAAATTAAACAGTGTTGAATTAAATAAACCCTCTTTCTAATGGGATAAAGGTTTTAAATTTAAAAGTAGGGCATAAAAAAGCTATAGAAGTGCTATTTTGATCTTGATAACAATATAGTGTTAATAACACTTCCCCGACCAAAAAATTGATCTGAATACCGGATTCTTTCGAGTGTTGAAAAACAGGTAAAATCACTTAATTTTTTTGTTATATTGCATTATTATCTGATACTTATTTGCATATTTAAAATATACAAATGAACATTACAAATGACAGATTTAATGCATGTTTACGATTTCGACTGCGCCAAAGCAAGCGCTATTTTGAGACAAATTGATGTCACTGCTACACAATCGAATGCATTTTCCCCATACATATACAAATTAGTTTTTGCTAGCAAGCGTTTTCATTTACGAGTTACATAACAATATTAACGCCTTGACCCATCAATCATTATAAAAAGAATTATATAGTGGTTAGAATTTGTGTTTGAAAATATTATTTGTGTTTGAAAATGTTTTTATGTTCTAGATCTGGGTGTTTTTTTTTTTATTATAACACAAAAACTCCACAGACTGATCGTCCGTGCCTTTTGTCACAATAGTTCTTCTTTTTTTAACAATAAGTCTTTATTTCTTAGCTCCACGTTAGGCCATCGCTGTCACCATCACATTGTCGTGTGCGGTGGTGACAACGTTGGCAATTAAAGAAATCTTACAATTACGCATAATATATATATATATATATATATATATATATATATATATAAATGATAAATGGTCCTATATATATATTAATATATATATATATATATATATAGGACCATTTATCATTTTTATTTATGCTGTATGTATTGTGATCTGGGTGATTGAGTGTTCGTCTTTTGAGTTCATGTCACTAAGGACGCAGGACTATCATGGTGCTACGAGTATGGAAAACGTTATACGTCAAAGTAGGTTAAACTATGGAGAAGTAGTTTAGTTAGGAGAGATCTCCTGCCAGGCTGATCATGCCTGGGGCATGCTCAGACAGTCGTTGTTCGGACTTGTATATATGCGGGGTATTGAGAATACGTCGATAACGTTTCAGAATACTAGTAGCGCTATCTCCTTGATAAGTTGTACCACAGTAATGAAGATCCTATGTGTTAACCTAGGTCCCATATCTACGGTATGTGTGCCAAATTCCAGACATATCCGACTAGTAGTTTCTGTGTGAAAGAGTATCAAACTCATAAATCCTCACAAACCTTCGAATTCATAATATTAATAAGACTTATAACTCATAGATGTAAATGCCATAGATGATACATCGTCTACACATAAAGATATGTTTGAAGGTAACATAAAAACTCATAACACAAAAAAACATAATAATATAGAGTTCAATTGAGATTCGATTGAATCTTAAAGGAACGAAGATCAAACGATTTTCAAAAGAATCTTGACCAAGAGGCACTTGCATTTGATCTCTGGTACATTACTTCCATAACAGCTCTTCAACTCTCTGTTAAGTCAAGTGTTATACCGCGGATCTGTACGTTTACACGGGTTTTTGATTGCTACGCAAGCATTCTAGATATCTCGAGGAAATTTATTAACCGACTTCCCAAAGAAAAGAGGTTATCTATTCGTCACGTATATATATATACATATATGGGACTATGTACTAAGTACTGTGTTTGCTCTAAACCAACATGTATTTAAATTATTTTTTACTTTTATGTGGCATGGAAGTAGTGCTTTTAATGTGTTTCAAAAGTATTAAATCTCCCAATTAATTAATTTTCAATCAAAATTGGTCTTGTCATCGTCAACCCATTATTGTCCTACTGTTGGAGACAGGTTTTCTATTAGTATGACAGTTTACGCCATAGTCAGTCCATAGACAGGTTACGCCATGGTCAAGTGCGAATTGGTAAATTATGTGCGTCACTTCGCACACCTTTGAGTTTTTTTTAAGAATTCTCTAATTATTAAGAATTATTTTATGATACAGAACTAACAAATACGCATCTAGTCCATCTTAGGGTACTTGGCTACTGCCACCCATAAAGATTTGTCTTTTTTTTTTTTTTTTTTTGTTTTCTATGGGGAAACCTTCCAAAGGTACCCGACGCCGTGGGAGCGACGCAGGGTTATGTGGGATTTTTACCGCACTAAAACCCCCCCGGTGGCCGTCCTCGGCGCTAAAAAGGTGGACTCCGGGATCTCGAAACGACTTCAACCGGAATCCTCCGAGCGCGCTGCCCCATCGGGCTCCTCCCAGGTGGGCGGCTGGGCCCACAGCTCCGTCTAGTCTTTACGACGGTATGCGACCACACATACCGCCGTCCTTCCCGGGATTGCCTGACCGAACGGTTCGAGCTCCCACTCTAGCCGTCTGCAACCCCGGAAGCCCCTTTTAGTCGCCTCTTACGACAGGCAGGGGATACCGTAGCCCTATTCTGACCCCGAGGCTACAGGGACGACAAGAGATAATCCTACTGTGGGGTTACGAGTGTAGAAAGCGTGTAATGTTAAAAAACAAATGATAAAAAGATACATGATCGGGAATAACACATACATACATACATAAATTACATTAAGTACCATAGTATACTTGATCAAAACAGACGTAGCTGCGGGAACAAGATACTTTTATATAAATATAAAGGTATATTTGGATCTACTTAAAGATCTAAAAGGTATCTTCAAGTCCATCGATTCGAGTGCTCATTACAATACCCAATTGCTCTAAAGAGCTCTTCTGGTTAACCTTAGCCTGATTTGTTCCAGATGTTAAGGGATTATTCGGTACAAGAGCAATACCATTAAATAAATGATATTTACTTTGATAAATCACTTTATACTTATGAGGTCATAATTATTATTTATTGTATTACAAAATTGTAACTGGGTTGTTTGGACGTTCAAGGTATTTTGAAAAAGATGGATAGATTCGATTGAAGTAGCAAACGAGCATGCAGTCCACCTGATATTACGTGGTCACTGCCGCCCATGGACTTCTGTAATCAACTTTATATAGTACATGGGTATTATTATTATTATTTATCTGAAGTCAATCACAGATGCGTTGCTACTTTCGAGGACTAAGGGTCGCCTCATGTAAAAGTGTGCCGGCAACCACACCCTTCCATCGAAACGCAAAAATTGCTTCACACTAGAAATAGGTGCGGACGTGGTACTTCCCCGAGCGAACTACATTGATTCTCCCATTTGTGAAGCTTGAATCTTTTTCATAATTAGATTGATTTAATGTTCAGCGTCTGGTTACGAAAATTTAATCCATTGCTCCATTTCATAACTAGGCTGTTGCACTGTCGTGTGCAGATAATGAACAATTTGGATAGACAATTAGAAAAATGTAGGCAGTTACTAAATACAATACAATTGTACTAAATTTTAGTACAGTTGATCGCCCCTACTTGCACACTTTGATGCCGCAATGTCGCATGAAGATAATTTATTAAACACAATAATAGACAAATGTGGGCACTTTGCTACCATAATTATTAATAAAAAAAACAATATCCGAACTTTGTTGTTACACAGTCGCGTGTGTAAATTAAAGTATATTTAGATAAGCAAATCAAAAAACATCTCGTCAACCCATTGTTGTCCTACTGCTGGGCACGGGTCTCAGAATGAGTTATAGGCCTAATCTACCGCCCTGGCCAAGTGCAAATTGGTGGGCTTCACACACTTCCGAGGACGGTTTTGTTTTTTTAAAGAACTCTCGGGTGTGTGATGTTATCCTACACCGAATGTTTGCCAACACTGTAAAGCCATGATAAATAATTTCTAATACGCCTGGATTTGAACTTCGGACCTACCGATCGGAAGGGCAAGTTTCCAGTGGGCAACCATTAGGCTATCCCTGCTCTAATCGTAAAACATAGACACAACTCAAATAATAAAAAACCGTGTGTTGTAATGGCTTCTATTTAATCGGCTGGGCGTAATTTACAATCGTAATTTTGCCAACTCAACCCAAACAAACGGTATGACCCAATCGGCCATACAACGCACCCACACATTTCTTCCTTATAAAACATGCGTGGGCTGATAATAAATGCTCCTTATATCTAGCCCCGTAATTGACTTAAGCCATCGGTCCCAAACATGGCTAAAATCAAATATTCTTTACTATAAAATTTAAAGGTTAAGTTTAAGGATCAAGGTTAAGTTTAAGGATGGAATTATTTGTGGTTCGATTGTTGATACGTTGATTGTTGATTTCGACGACCCGTGCGAAGCGGTTGTCACACCGGTGTGACGCGCAATGGGTCCCAGGTTCGATTCCCGGCCAGACTATCTAAATGATGTGTTTAGATTCGTGTTCTGAGTCTGGGTGTTTAGCGTATCCGTCTTGTGTGTGTCCACGACACCCACGACACAGGAGATAGTCCTAGTGTGGGGCTATGAGTGTAGAAAGCGCGTGTGTGTGTGTGTTGATGCACTACCTCATGCCTATTTTTCCGCCTGTTAAGAATTGTCTTAGACGCTGCCGTATTCTGGTTTAAACGGTTATGTAAGGTAGACATACTAAGCATTCCATAGTCGTAGTCATTATCGGTAGCGACGCATCTGTGGCTGACCTCAGATATAAACTTGACCTTGTTGTGTTGATCATCGAGGTCTATGTCACATAAACCAACTTTCGTCAATGTCAAATTTATCTTTCACGTCCCTGTAGTTCCGGGATCAGAATACCTACGGCTACGGCATCCCCTGACTGTCGTAAGAGGCGACTAAAAGGGGCTTCCGAGGTTACGGGCGGCTAAAGTGGGAGCTCGAACTGTTCGGTCAGGCAATCCCGGGAAGTACGGCGGTATGTGTGGTCGCATACCGTTGTAAAGACTAGACGAGGCGGTGGGCCCAGCCGCCCATCTGGGAGGAGCCCAATGGGGCAACGCGCTTCGAGGATTCCGATTGCGTTCCTTTGGAGATCCGGAGTCCTCTTTATAACGCCGAGGACGGCTACTGATGGGGTTTTAGTGCGGTAAAAATCCCACATAACCCTGCGTCGCTCCAACGGCGTCGGATACCTTTTGAAGGCTTCCCCCTCAAGAACAACAAAATATCACAACAATCTATCCTTCAAGATTTCTGTTTAATAAAAAGGGAGAAGTGGGAATAACTGAAGCGACAATATCTATACACCGCTTATGGTGAAACACGCACCTCAGTAAACCGCTATCTGAATTATACATGGGACCATTTATTTAAACTAGGTATATTATAATGGATTTATTTAAACAATAAGTTCAACGCAATGGAATCACGAACATATACGCCCACAGGATGAGATAATCTAAGTAGATTTCCTAAGTAGGATTCCTAAGAAGGTAGGTAGTAAGTAATTGCTTTTAAAAATAAAGGTAATCCAATAAGTACATAGTATGTCTACCAATTAGTAGTCTAACAATTCGCACTTGCGGGGTGAGCTATAGCCTAAAACCCTCATTCTCAGAAAAGAACTGTGTTCAGCAGTATGAAAAGACTTTAGCAAGTGTCAAAACTGCTGTCAATCTACTATCAACTACTCAGTGTAATATGTATATAGACAAATAGCTAAACAATCAACTGTTGCCATGTTTTTCGCATAACTTGTGTTGTGTTTGAAACTTAAAGTTATACTTCTGTTTATAGTGCAAAATCGAATCACGAAATGTAAAATATCATACAGAGTGATTTTGAATTTGAGAAATATTCGTGCTACTTTGGACGTTATCAACGATAGTAGTTAAATTACGGTCGATTTTCGACCTTTGCGACGGGTGACTAGTTAAGTTAAACATTTTAATCTTCTCTTTCTATTTATGTAAAGGTTTCATTTTATGAAAGGACAAAGACAAATGTTAAGAACAACGCGCATTTTAATGAACTCAATAAATGCAAATTTTATTTACTTATTATAAATGTAGCACAGATTTAAATCTATACTATTCAATTGTGTAGGGATTAGTCTAGTTTGAGTGCGTCAGAGAATATAAAAATATGTCGTGACGTCCTTATATATGCAGTTACATGCATAAGGCTTCGAATGTTTATCAATCTGTGTATGTCTAAATCTAGGCGATACTTGTTTTTATAAGATTCAAGTTTCATTTGACCTAATGGTAAGTAGTCACTACCATCCATAGACATATTACACGACGACCCGCGTGGCGGAGCGGTTACCGCACCGTTCTGACGCGCAATGGATCCCGGGTTCGATTCCCGGCCAGACAGGTATGTGAATGAGCAGTTTAGATTCATGTGCTGGGTCTGGGTGTTTGTGTGTGTCTATGGTACCCACGACACAGGAGAAAATCCTAGTGTGGGGCTATGAGTGTAGAAAGCGTGTTTAATTATGTAAGCAACATCATATAGAACATAGGTTTCTATATATGATCAATCGTAGTTATTTTTCTACTGCTGAAGACTAAGATGATTGCCTCGTATGAAAGTAAGTCGGAAACCACATCCTTTTAATTAAAAATCGGTATGACGGAGGCATTCTCCCATTTGGACCACATTTTTAGTTTACTTTTAGTTTTATCATGTTAGCTGGGTGTTATACCAAATACCATCCAGCTAACATGATAAAACTAAAAAAATGTATCTTTGTACAGTAATCGATGCTGTTTGCAGTCCGACTCCATACGGTTTTTTTTGGGTAAATACTAATAATTTAGAGAAATGCACGCAGATCCATTTTGTCTAGTGTGTAACTGATTAACTAAGTAACGGGTGAGATCGACAGTTTGATAAGTGATCGCTAGATGCTACCGTTGTCAACCCATTATTGTCCCACTGCTGGGCACGGGTCTTCTCTCGGAATGCGAGAGTTTTAGGACATAGTCCACCGCGCTGGCCAAGTGCGAGTTGGTGGACTTGGTGGTGCTAGATGCTATATTTAACGAATACCTACTACCGAATAACACTCGCTTTATTCGACACGTAGGTAAATTGGTATCAGAATCTCAGTACCACGGCAATACCATTTGCCAATTTCTCAAAAAAATGTTTACCATTAATAAAAAAAACATCTAAGGTGTATCGACAGCCACCGGGGGGGTTTTAGTGCGGTAAAAATCCCACATAAAAAAAAAAGGTGTACGGACCACCTTTGAATCTCAGTAGGAAGGAAATATCTATTGCCATTTTTCCAATGTATGCCATAAATGCCTAATAAGTCGGCAGTAAGCCAATTGTCCCATGGCTGGTCAGCCCTGGCCTACACCTCATGGCCGCGACCAAGTTAGCGATCGATTTGTATTCAATGCGCTATTTATAAACTTACTTCATTTGAAAATTGATTTTGCCTTAGGGCCTTTACATACTAAGTTTTTTACGATGCTAAGGCTATGTTCGTCATTATTTAGCAATGCGATTTATTAGGGTATTTTTACACTACTTATTAAAAATTTTAAGGCAATTGTTTAGTAATATGAAGTCTAACTTTTTTTTTTATTTGACTGAAGAAGCAAACGAGCATGCAGTCCATCTGATGATAAGTGGTCACTGTCGCTGTTCTATATGAACTTACAGATCCATGGGAAATGACCACATACCATCAAATGGACTTCGCGCCTGTTTGTTAAATAAAACACGCATACTCATAGCCTTACACTAGGATTTTCTCACGTGTCGTGGGTACTTTGGACATACACAAGACGAATACACAAACACCCAGATCCAGAACATGAATCTAAACTCATCATTCAGATACCAGTCTGACCGGCAATCGAACCCGGGACCAAACGCCACGCGGGTCGTCAAATCAAAATTATCAAAATATATCAAAACAAATTTACGATAAAAGCTTACTAACATAAAAAAAAACATTACTGAACAAAAAAGTTTATAAACATAAAAACACTACTGTCAAAAAAATATATACAAACATAAAAAAAAAACTACAAAAAATGTTTAGAACCATAAAATAAGTAACGCGCCGAGAAATCTTACTAATTTGTTATTCAAATCCCCCCTACCCCTTTAACCTTGGACGCGTACCGGTGACATAATGGTGACATCATCATACAGGTAAACGCACACGCTCGAATGATTTAAGGCTGCTAGTGTCACATAACAGTGAAAATATCATTTTACGGAAAAAAAGGACAAAAATACACCTAATCTTAGTCTCGCTGATTAAGATATCAAGTAACACTTTAAATTTATGTTTTTAAATTCAAAATAACGGTCTAAATTTATATGTTTCTATAGGGATTCTAATGTTGCTGAAGTAGCGAACAAGCAGCCCATCTGATGGTAAATATCGTCAACACATTATTCTCCCACTGCTGGACACGGGTCTTTTCTCAGAATCAGAGAGTTTCTGATCTGATGATAAATGGTCACTGCCAGCCATAGACATATTTAAGCAACTTCATATAGAAGTCTAGTAAAATCAGAAGTCAATCAGAGAGGACAGTTGTTCTACCATCAAAGCGAAGGCTGTCATTGAAATTGAGGACAGACCTCAAATTTGATTAAATTGCGTTAAAATATTATTAAGGCGAAGTTTTGTGAAAATTAATAGTGGAATGTTGATTTTTCAGGTAAACACTATTTATCGAATCTCGTTGCAATTAGGCATGTAAATCGTTTATGACACTTTTTATCGATAAACGAGACCAAAGCCAGCGTAGCCGCGTGCTTATGTTAGTATTTATACATAAAAATACCAAAGAAATACTCCTTTCTAAGCCGGTATGCGGCCAGTGTAAAATCGTTATTGATTTACTTCCCAAAGTCACGCAGCGGTTAGCTGAATGTTACGTTTATTTTAACGGCTCTACAATTGACATAATTACTGCTTTTAAAGATCAAAGTAATTTAGGAGTTTTTAGAGGTCAAATGTTTTGATCTCTCTAATGAATTTTGAGTTTTCATTCTCGTCAACCCATTATTGTCCCACTGCTGGGCACGGGTCTCCTCTCAGAATGAGAGAGTTTAGGCCATATTCCACCGCGCTGGCCAAATGCGAATTGGTGGACTTCACACACCTCCGAGAACTTTTTTTTTTTAAGAACTCTCGGGTGTGTAGGTTTCCTCACGATGTTTTCCTTCACCGAAAAGCAGTGATAATTAATTTGTAATACGCACATAAATCAGTGGTGCGTGCCTGGGTTCGAACCTCGGACCTCCCGATCGAGAGGGCAAGTTTCAACCATTAGGCTATCACTGCTCTTGCTTGAGTTTTCATTATGTATAACTTATTCCTGTGGCTCCGCTCGCTTTGATTATTTCACATAGAAATGAGTTTCCTGTGTGCTGATCTAAGTCATCAATGATGTGTGTGTCAAACTTTAGTAAAATCCGTCCATTAGTTTTGAGTAAGAATAATAACAACACACACATATCCTCAGAAACTTTCGCTTTCATAATGTCAAGTAAGATAAAAACCAATCGACATAATATCGAAGAATAGACAACTATGTTAAAAAATTGTATTTTTTAATTGTGTTTCTGTATTATTTTATCAACGTGTAAATAGGTATATAAAAGAGAGGTAAAATAGCTCATACATTATGATTCTTCTTTTGATTTATTTTCAGACCCTAGGTTTTATATAGTCACGGATAAGTTTACTTTGCCTTAAAAATAGTCGCATATATTGAAATAACAAAACGCTATAATGACATAAATATAATAAAATCACACGGGCAATACTTTGGAATACAAATTTATAGAAGCTCTGATCGAAATAACACCGAGTAAACAAAACACGATTTGATCGTTTTTATTTTTTATATTGTAGTGCATGTGCAAACGCGGGTAAAGCCTAGATAAAAATAGTTTTATTTCACGATTTTTATATAGAAGAAGAAGAAAAATCAGAGCCTTAAAGGGGTGGAAACAGAAACGAGTCAAGTAAAAAGAAGAGTGAAGTAAAAGAACGAACTGAAAAAATGCAATTCACTCACCAGCGTGACAATATCTCCGGGGTTCGCCGCTGCTATCCTCCTCAATCTCTCGTACAGCAGATCCAGGAGTCGCTGGTGCTTCGCGTTCAGCTCGTCCAGCTCCCTGGCCACCGCTTCAGCGCCACTCGCCGGGTCCAGCTCCTTACGGCGGTGGCGGAGACGTTCCGCCATCGCCACGCTCGCCTGCCGCCGCAGCTGCTTCATGTCCAGCGACGGGTGCACCTCCTCGCAGAGCCACTCCGCGTACCGTTGGCACCGCGATGTGTTGATCTAGGTTAGCGCGGTTAGCGTTCACGGTTAGTTCGGGCTGGCCGGTTCGAATTTCCGGTTTTGAATTCATTTTCCAAAAAAAAACTTTATTTTTTAAATTTAAATTTAACTTTTTTAGGTCTATATTTGAAACAGTCAACCCATATGTAAGTGAAGCGAATCATTAAAATGATTAATTATAACATCATTCACTCATTCTTTCACACGTAACCTCATGTTTATGTTACAATACACCATTTTGAATGGTCATTGCTTATTACAGATACCTATAACCAACTCCGAATATGACGGGGACCTTTCTGGAGTCGATTACAAATGCGTCGCTACTTCTGAGGACTAATAGACCGCCTCATATAGACAAAAAAGTACATTGACCCTATGTCATCCAGATCTTTTCATACAGTTTCCATTCAAATCACGATTGCACTCTATAAGGAAGACAATGGCTAGTTTATTCAAGAATATTTTGTCCAGTGTAGGCAACCCAGGTAGAAAACATGCTGGAATTTGGGTAGATTTTTTAAGCGTGCAACACCCAACGCTTCGTGCGGGACACCCGTCAATCGTGCATTCTCCCGAAGCGATACATTTTTATCGGGAAAGGAAAACACGGTCACATTCTGGCAACACTGAAGGCAGACGACATGCAAAGCTGATATAAACAATGAACCTGTATATGAAATCGTCTTTATTCACTTGCTCGTGACAGAATAAATTTGAATTTGGAATTAACCTTTGCCTTATTGGTTTTGAGAAAATTTAGACCGCTCTTTGTTTTATGTATATGTTTTATTTTTTGTTGTGTGTTTTCTAGTGAAATTAAAAAAATCCATTAAAATAAGAAATACATTTCGTTCATTAATATATGTATTTCAGTTTGTACGTGCTATACTTAGATCATATTTGTTATGGAATAAAGTTGCAAATGTACGGTCCATCTGGTGGTAAGTGGTCACTCGCTCTTGGACATCTGTAACCAACTTCGCCTAGAACATGGACTCTATCGGAATTCAATCACAGATTTATCGCGATTTCCGAAGACTAGGATATTCACGTCATGTGCAAGGGAGCCAGCACCACACCCTTCTATCGAAACATCAGAACTGCTTTGCGCTAGAAGTACGTGTGGCGGTGATACCTTCCCGGTAGAATTATATATGTTCTATGAACTTGTAAAGTTGCTGTTCGAATACTTTCCAAATTCCGAAGGGAATCTACAATTTATTATTTTGACGACCCGCGTGGCGCAGCGGTTACCATACCGGTCTGAGGCGCAATGGGTCCCGGGTTCGATTCCCGGCCAGACAGGAATCTGAATGATGAGTTTGAATTCCTGTTCTGGGTCTCGTTGTTTGGTCATTCGTTGTGTGTGTGTCCATGGTACCCACGACCCAGGAGAAAATCCTACTGTGAGGCTATGAGTGTAGAAAGCGTGTAAAAAAATCCAAAAAAAAAAAAAGTACTCCCTATGCATTTTTTTAAATGAACTTTTCTCTGAGTGTGCACACAAACAGCGTATAAAAACCTACTGTGAATGATCGGTTGCTTATTTCAGAAACAGATGTGACAGTAGTACCTGGTTTAGTCACGCATGTCTCGGCAGTTATACGTTGCCGGTTACAATGTTTCAATCACGCAATCTTCCCGCTTTCAGAGGATTTTAGCGTTAGTTGTTAAAGCTTTGTAAAAACGCCAATTGTCACAGGGTTAAGCGATGCGAAAGTAAATTTAAAATTACAAAAAAATCTTGAAATTTTAAATTCAACGTTCGCATTTTTAGGATGCGTTCAATGCAAAGCGTTTTTAATAATCGCTGAAGCGTTATCGAACTGCGGTGTAAGCTGACAAACAAATGTGCAAAAGAGATAGACATATTGAGTGACAGAGACAAGTATACCTCTCCATAACAAGACCTTAAGCCACCGGGAGACAGGCGAAGACGCTGGACCAACCTAACCTAACTTTGCATAGCCTTTCAAAAGTCAAAACCTTTCAAAAACAAAAACAAACAAAAAAAAAATACAACAAGAAAGGAAAAAATCGTAAAGGCATTCCATGGAAGTTTTAAAAATATTTGCAATGTTACAAAATTCACGATCTACCAAAAGTAGAAAAAAACACTTTCAACTATTTTGTTCTTTTTCTACTGGAAACATGTCAAAAATAGAAAAAAAAGGTCCAAATTTACGATTTTTTTTAACATTGTTTACCCAAATTTATCCGACATCAAGAAACGAACAAAACCCCTTTGAATACATATAGCAAACTTCCACAAAACGCCACAGATAACGCAGTTGGCTGTCACCACCGATAGTTACCTTCGCCTCCCGTATGAACCTGCCACCGTCTACGTTAACCTTCTCAATCTTGGGCGTCCTTTCCACCACGCTTGTCAGTAGATTCTGTAAAACGACCACAAGACATCCCCAAAATTAGATATGTGCATGGAGTAATGATATGTGCATTATAAATTATGGATCATATTACTATGACTTATATTTTTGGAGTTTAAAATAACTGACATTGATTCTACCATTTAAGATGTCGTAAACAATTCATTCAATTACTTAGGGTGCGTTCCATTAGACGTTCACAAAGTTCACGCTCACGACCGCAGTTGTTCCCGTTTCACTAGCTTGTGAGAGTTACTGACATAATCTCTAGTGAAACGATCACTTCGATCCACCTTATTAAATGGGTCGTCGTGAGCGTCGCGTGGCCGTAAGTCATGACGTCATGACTGACGTATTCGCCGCGACCACAACGATCGCGGTCGTCTTGTGGAACGTTTAGGGCTTTGTGAGCGTCTTCTGGAACGCGCCCTTATTAGTTCTAAAGAACGAATGATTACGAAAAGAATGAGTGAATGTAAATGATGAATGAACATTCAATCCATTGAACTAATTTTGCCCATCACTTGCCAATTTGCGTCGTACTGGATAATTAAAATAACATTGACTAAGGTCATAAATTAATAAAAAGGTAAGTACATGAATATTTAAATTATCATGCTATATAAGTACATAACAAAGTTAAAGTTAAGGTGCATCTAACATAACGTTAAAGTAAATAAATTATACACACGTACGCACTCTACGCACACGTATACTTTTACTGTACACATAAATTTAAAAAAGCCTTATCGGGCGACATGTACTCCACCTAAGAAATCTGGATACAAACATCTTTCTGCAAAATAAAAGATTACACGAGTATCGAAAAATTTAACGATCCTGAAACGGGCAAGCCTCAACACTTGGATAGATCGGCTAATGTTACCATCGACGAGACAAGGACAAACATGGATGATGAGAAACTAATACCTAACTTAAAACATGGAATATGATAAGAAGCATCAATTCATTAAATATATAGTTATTAATAAAATCAATCTATCTATCCGACTTAAACAAATATCAAAATTTGGCAAAATCTGCCTAACAAAAATTATCTAATTTCAATATTTTATGGGAATAAATTGATATTATTAATAACAGCCGTATGCTACTTACCTTAAAACTTACTTACCTTGAAGTGTGTCTGTCTTACTAAGCCCTTTCTATCCAGATAACCCCATTACAAAGCTTGTTCAAAAAGAGGAAGGTGTCACCTCGATCATATATAAAAGTTATACCATATTTAAAGCTGCTTTAAAGAACTTAATCCCATATTACTCTACTGTACAAACTACTCATTGGAAATTTAAAATCTCAACTTCATATTACCCTAAGGGTTTCTTACGGCCTATTGAAACTTATTAAGAACTCACAAAAACATATTTTGGCAAATATGTTTTTGTGAGCAAAATAATATTTTGGCATTAAACCCAACTTTACCCTAGTGTCTTTAAAGCGTAGAACCTTTTGTTTACCCTATCTTAGTTAAATCAATTGAACTTACACTGAAAATTCTTACAACTGTTTTCAAATAATTGAACCCCATTTCACCCTAGTCCTAGTGTCTAAGCTATCTTAGTGTACCCTAGTGTCTAAGCTATATCTTAGTGTACCCTAGTGTCTCAGCTATCTTAGTGTACCCTAGTGTCTAAGCTATATCTTAGTGTACCCTAGTGTCTAAGCTATATCTTAGTGTACCCTAGTGTCTAAGCTATATCTTAGCACCTTAAAAACCTTTTGTTTACCGTATCTCATAATCTTAATTGACTACAGATCAATTCAACTTGCCCTCCTAAAACGGTTTTCAAGTAACTCAACCCCATCTTACCCTAGTGGGTTCAAACTGCTCCTTCGGCCTGATCTCAATGGGTGGTTGGGCCTGAAGTTTGCTGTATGTGTCTTCTATCCATTCCGCTTCTTTCTCTAGTCCCGCGTTGTAGTTACGGAGGAGCTGGTAGGCGGCTTCACAGCTGCGTAATCTGTTGGGAAAGTGTTATAAGATTGAAGTAAAAAACGATTATGCAGTTCATTTGATGGTAAGAGTTCACTGCTGCCCAGGGGCATCTGTAAAGAACTTCATATAGAACAAGGGTTCTAACTGAAGTTAAAAAAAACACGCTTTCTACACTCATGGCCCCACACTAGGATTTCTTCCTGTGTCGTAGCTATCGTGGACACGCGCAAGACGAATACACAAACACCCAGACCCAGAACATGAATCTAAACTCATCATTCAGATACCTGTCTGGCCGGGAATATGCATGAAATTTTTTTATGTCTCAGATAAATCATTTACGTTTATATAATGTCGAAAAAAATATAAATAGGCTTGAAAACGTCCAATTTTTTTCAAAAACTTAAAATGAAAACGTTTAATAAATTTGAGCCGTTCAAACGCGGCCATTTAGCGCGCGCTTTCGGTGACGTCATTTGCCACGTCCCGTGAACTGCCGTGTATGACTGCACAGTATGAATATCGCGCCGATGCTATGTCAACTGACGTCACATTTCATTTAACCAATCGTGGCGCGTTTTGTAAATTTGAATTTCGCTCCCTTATTTAACACTTTTTATATATTTTTTTAAGGGTTTAAATAAAAAGTAAATTAAAAAAAATCTTTTTCATTATAATTTGACAATAATAAAGATTCGATAAAAAAAAATTGAGACGAATTTAAATTTCATGCATATTCCCTATTGCGCGTCAGAACGGTATGGTAACTGCTCCGCCACGCGGGTCGTCAGTTAATTACAGATACGTTGTTTCCGTCGACGGCTAAAACGGTCGTCTTATACGAAAGTGAGCTGGCAACTGCCTCTTTCCATCGAAAAGACGACCCACGTGGCGGAGTGGTTACCATACCGGTCTGACGCGAAATGGGTCCCGGGTTCGATTCCCGGCCAGACAGGTATCTGTCCAAATTTAAACAAGTCCAAAATTAAACAAGCATTTTTATTATACAATTAGATTTTTTGATTCGATTTCTCGATTATTTTGCCGATTCGACTCGATTTTTTCTATTCGGTTTCAGTTTTCACAAAATATCGATTCGATTCATAACTAACCTCTCAGCGAGCTGCCCGCACACGTTGTTCCAGCGGTTGTTGAGCTGCGTGACCTCCTTGTCCAGGCGCTCCAGGTCCACGTGCTTCCCGGCCCTGGGCAGGGAGTGGGGCAGCGCCGCCCGGGAGCTCTCCACCAGCCGCCTGCAGTTCTCCGCGTCGTCGTTCATCTGGTCCACCTGGATCTGCTGCTTGCTGACCGCCACTTGCATGCGGAGGAGGTCTTCGTGCATCTGTGAGGGATATACAATATAACTCTGTTGTAGGCTGTGTTTTGTTTTAGTCTAAAGGAAATGAGGCAGGTATATATATTTTAAATACGTGAAGCAAAAACTTGTGATTCCTTTTTAGGGTACTTGATGCGGGCGAAGTTCTATGAAATTACGCACGGTTATAGTTGATGTAGAGAAGGATTGCGCAATGCTAATATTTCTTCCAAATATTATTTTTAACTTATATTACAGTCGAATTTCGACCGATGCGCCGAGTGACTAGTATTGATAAATACATATTCTATCCTCTGTTATCAAAGTGTTCGATACTTACGTCTTTCAGCAGCTCGACGTCGTTGGGCAGGTCGTTGAACTGCGCCAATTTGATTTCGAATTCGGATATCGTTTGGTTGTTTTCTTCCATGCTGTTCACTACAGTCTCCACGAACTTTAGCCTGGAAACAAGAACAAAAATAGTAAATAATAGTTTATGATAGCAAGGTGGTAAAACAAACAACAAAACTTAGATAAGTAAGTAGTAGCACATTGTTTTTGTTATGTTGGACTAGCCAAGAGAGCTGCTGCCGACAAACTGTTGCACAGTTTGCAGACTGTAAAACTATGTACTTTTTTGCTAATAAACAAAATAATAAAATAAAAAGTGTGATGAGCTGTGATAGCCTAATGGTTGATACTTGCCCTCTCGATCGGGAGATTCGAGGAACAAACCCACGCACGCACCACGGTTTTTGCTAAAATTATGTGCGTATTAGAAATTAATTATCACTGCTTTTCGGTAAAGGAAAACATCTTGAAGAAACCTACCCGAGAGTTCTATTTGTCGAAAAATGTACAAAACTAAAAAAGTTACCTTTCAACAAATAGCTGGCTCTTCGACTGCATATCGTTCCATTTGCCCATGACTTTGTCGAGGCTCTTCTTCATGGCCGGAGTCTTGAGGGCGATGCCTGCGAAAAAAAGGATGGTTTAATATCGGAAGAAGCGAATATTAATAATATTTACTCATGATAAATTACGTTTATATTCAATATTTTGTTAAGAAATGACAAGTAGAGATAATAATTTTAAGACGTATAAATTTAATCTCATAAATTTATAATAATAAAGTATAATTAATAGACTACCTTAAATTTACTTAATTCAAAAAAATATTGACCATAAAATAAAAGAATGTTGATTAAGGAAGTTTGTTTCGCTTTCCCTTCTCCATTGCAAATCTATCATTTAATTAATGGCCCCTTAGGGGATCTATTTATAAAAATAATTACTTAGACCAAAAATTTCATTCTTCTAGAATTTCTAGACGAACAACATAATTTAAAAAGTCACTCTATCGATTTTATTATTTACTGTAACATGTATTACCATTTGTACTAAAGTGTAATCACTACATAGTATAAAACAAAGTAGCTTCGCGCTGTCTGTCCCTATGTATGCTTAGATCTCTAAAACTACGCTACAGATTTTAATGGAGTATTTTTAATAGATAGAGTGATTCAAGAGGAAGGTTTTAATGTATCCATCCATCCATCAGCCTTTGAAAGTCCACTGCTGGACATAGGCCTCCCCTAATCTGCGCCACTTCGACCGGTCCTGAGTCATTTGAATCCAGCGGTTACCCGCCGTCTTCTTCAGGTCATCAGTCCACCGCGTCGGGGGGCGGCCTGCACTCCTTTTGCCGAGACGTGGTCTCCATTCGAGGACTCTTCTACCCCATCGGTTATCTGTCCTACGAACGATGTGGCCTGCCCATTGCCACTTCAGCCTACTAATTCTGAGAGCTATGTCATTATATTATTTCCTTTACTATTTTAATGTATACTACGTGTATAATATAGTGCAGGAACACTGATAATTTTAGATTTTTTAATTTTAGGCGGAACGAAGTTCGCCGGGTCATTTAGTATTTACTAAAATTATGATCTTTCGTTCTATGTTTAACATCAATCAAGTAACAAAATCTAATTTCATAACTTGTATCATCAGTCTCATATTACTCGATACATAGTGTCTGAGAGCTACAATTGGCACTGCAAGGTAAGTAATCATGTTACAAGACAAGGCTCAATGCGGTCGGAAGTAGAGGATGCGTAATCACGGTCTTGCTTGTGGTCGAATGTTTCTGCACTTGATAGTGGCATTGCTAATTAAATAAATAAAATTAGCTCTTGAATGAGATGATGATTCTCAGCATTTTTTAAAACACCTATAAGTTATTTTTATTATTTTTACTGAACAGAAGTGGGTCAATAATGAACAAGACGATTCTCAGGATATCATAAAGAAAATACTATTATTAAATAGGATAGGTACAACTATCTAATAATATATTATTATTTTTTTATTCGTCAGAAGGTTTTATAAACATAGAGCGTTAATATCTATGGTGAATTTAGAAATACGTATAGTTAAGTTATTAGCTTAAATAAATTAAATACAATAAACAGTTTTTTGTAGTAAAACTCGATAACATTATATTTTTATGAAATAGAGACTCGTTAATAGTAGAATTTCATAAAAACATATATTAATAAAAATAAACATAATATAAATAATACATATGATTAAGGACATTGTTTTATGCATTCAATTTAAAATATTATTATATTGTTTGCCTAATAATACATTTAACATGAAATGTCAGTGAATACACTACGAACCCCAATTGGCATAAAACATCTTAGGGGTTGCCAATGCGTTGGCGACCTTGGACTCTTTAACTCGTTTTCTTAGACAGAAATATGAACATTATAGCGTTGTATATTACTTTATTCAAAAGAAAGCAGTAATTATGGTTTTTGATTTATTAGTATTTGTAGAATTATCATTGTAGGAGTATTTATTCCAAATGAAGGCACTTCTATGCCAAAGTTTATTAATTGCGACATATGGACACCTAAAAGTGACTGTAAACAAAACACGTGCCCAATTTCAGGTTTATCTTATACGCGTTATTACCCTTGAGCAATCAGTAAAAATGTCCCATGTTAGTATCTAAACAACTGTCATAAGTCAAAAATATATGTGCATGATAACCGGCCTAAGTTTCTTATTTAGCCCTCTGGGGGACGAATAGTCATAAAACGTCGTTCGTTAAACAGCATCTATTTATTGACTAAACACTAACAGTAGCTTATAAGGCTACACGTATTAAGTAGCTACAAATCAAAGACTTACCTCTGAATGTATTCTGTACTTCTTCCACATCAGTCGACAGCGCATGCACGCTGCTCTCCCAGTCTTTGTGCTGGAGCACCAAGTGTTCCAAGGTATCCAGGTCTCTGGGGATGGGGCTCGCGATCCTCTCGTGGAGTTGCCTCTCGAGCACCTCCAGCCGCTCCAGCAGGTTGGAGGACTGCTCCGTGAATATCCGGGCTGCATTCTTCGACTCTTCTGTTTGTGGAAATGATTGGATAAGTATAAATTTAACACTGTTTCATGAAAATAGTTGCTTTACGTACGTACGATATGTCTAGACTACTGAAAGAAATAGGAAATAAAATTTGTATACTTCTTTATTTAACGTTTAATAGTAACGAGAATCGTATGTGTTTATTCAGGTCATGAACTATCTATCTGTATGCATTTCAGCGCAATGCGATCTGTTTTTTGGCTTGAAAGAGCCGCAAATACACATATATCCACACAAACATTCCCATTCATAATATTAGATAAAATATCGATAATTAATTACCGGAAAATAGGTATTCAGGACCAAGGTCCTGATTACTATTTAACTAAGCTATAATCCACCTCCACCATAAATGACTCCTACAAAAATATGTAAACATCTCACTCTAGTATAAGGTTTTTAGGAATAGTATTTCCTTCAAACAGATGCTTCAGCTGTGTTTAATCTACTACTGCAATATACATCCATTTTCAACGATGTATTAATAAAACCGAGATTTATTATTATGTATAAGATATAATAAAGTTGTTGAAATATAATCAAAAAAGTTAATTTCTTTGTGATCCTGAAAGCTCTAACCTTAAATTAATGAAAACATTATTTTTATGATTTGGATATTAATTAATTGTCAGCAAATTAACTTAATAAGGATAATGTCCAGAATTAAATTTGAAAACAATTTTACAAAAAGCAGCTTTAATTTCAAATTATACAATTATAACAAAATTATTACTTATTAATATTTTCTAAAACAGCAAATATTTGAAACACTAAACAATACAATCGGGCGTTAAATTTAAATCTGAATCAAGCGTTTCGTCATCCAAATCTGTCTCGAGCCGAACGTTTATCGCTTTACGTAACATTAATCATTACCACAAATTTCTAAATGGAAACTTAAATCGACGTAACATTCCAACATTAGCAATCAACAGCCTTTCAGTTAGCCTGCCAAAATCTGTAAACTATCGCATGCGTACTGCGCTCCGAGGGTTAACCTAACAACCGGCGTAACCTCACAAACATTTAACACAACAAAAACTCACACAAAGCACTAATGCACAAAAAAATCACCTGAGAGCTTCCAATCGTACCACGTTCGTTCGATAGACCGCTCGGAATAAACGAGCGTGATATTATGCAACATAACATCTAAACTGTTCGTACGTCGGTAACAAAATGGATAAAAATTCAAGCGAAAACAACAGATCTGTCTGTGTTCGTTCGGACTGAGTGACTGGAAAAGATCTAGACTAGCGGAGACACAGCGTAAAAAGCAACACGGAGCAATATCAGAGTTAAATATAACATCCTTACTGACTCAATTGTCCAGTGAACGATCGGGAGCGGATTCCTTGAATCCTGCTTTTTTGGGATTTATTTCACACGAATTTTATACTTATAGGATTCGAATCTGTGTCAGGTATTTTTTACTTTTAAAAGTGTGACATCACAAATGTCACATTAAGTGTGACATGTGTCATACATATTTGTGATTTTTTTGTTATGAATGTATTTACTTCTCACGGTTTCTTTCAGAATGAGAGTGTACATCCTGTATTACTTAGACTAACACCTTTTTCAAAAGATTGGTAGAAACTGAGTGATTTTTCTGGAAACCCAAATAAACCCATAATTTGAATAATTTCAGTGCAAGCGGGAAATTCAAATTTCAACACTGGAGGGTGGGAAATAAAAAAATATAAAAAAATATTAGGCTATGATTTTAAATTTTGTTTATGAACTAGATGTGCCTCCTTTCGGGTAAAAAAACCTAATATTAATTTATCAGTCCTGCCAAATTATTTTCAAAATAAACGCACAGACATATGAAACTTGCCATTTACTACATGTGTGGATAAAAGTAATAAAATGTTACGTCATCTAGCTTATGACCTACATCCCCTTACGTACATTTTCCAACTCTTCCCCTGAAGTAGTGACGTCATTATGGGTGACTTATAATACTAAAATAATGTGCCACTCAGGTACGCTTTGATAAAAAGTCATATCAGTACTTCAAAGTCTTTGTAATTAGAATATCGTATCTTTTTAATTAAACCGGCATTATGTTACAATTTCTACATGATCCCTAAAGGCCTTTTTTTAAGAAATTATCTTCAAATATTACAGATACTGAAAGTTAATCAGTATCGTAAAATTGGAAGAAATCAAAAACAAAGAATTTTGAACAGAATTAAGTCTTTTCTGGTACAACGTTAGATTTAGTATAAACTGATTGTACATATTATATCCCACTATTGGGCACAGATAACCCACAAGTCCTGAATTGACTGACTGAACAATTGTGCCCAATTCTCTAAATAATAGCAAATGTACAGGACTTATTTGTATTAGAACGATTTTCTTATAGTTTTTCTATTTTCATAGCAATTACTTATGGTAAGCTGTCCCCTGCCTTTGACAACCTTGACCTTTAAGAATATCAAAGGTTTAACTTATAACTTATGACCTTTAGGAACATAAATGTATCTGTGGTCAGAACCACATTATAAGCTGTTTAACGGTCTTAAAATAAATAGGCAATGATGCTAGAAAATAGTTATATTTTTAATTTTAAAATTGCTTATTATAAATATATAACAAGGTGGTAGATCCAATGTAGTTCGACCGGGGAAGTACCATCGTCACATCTATTTCTAGCGTGAAGCATATCTTGCGTTTCGATGGAAGGGTGTGGTGGCTGGCACATTTCATATAAGGCGATCATCATAGCCCTCGGGAGTAACAACGCATCTGTGATTGACTCCAGATGGAACCCGTGTCCTGTATGAAATTGATTACAGATGTCCATGGGCGGCAGTGACCACTTACCATCAGGTGGACTGCATGCTCATTTGCTACTTCAGTCAGATAAAAATATACTCTTTTAATCAATCACTTTTTTACTTTCTCTTATCGTACAGTGCATAGGGTCACTGTGAGTCATGATTTATTATTAGTCAATGTTTATTATTAGTGGTAAGGACGAGGTAGAATAAGGGGTGATTAATTTATTACATAACACATAACTGGAATAACAAACGATCGTACAGTTCAGCTGATAATGACTAAAATAGTTAACGACCATGCAGTTCTTATTAATTGGTCTATACTACACATCGTTTACCGATCCAAATATGATTTTAATTCTTATTAGGGTCATTTAGAGAAGATAGGCCGACCCTGACAGATTAAGTTGGCTACAACTCTTAGACTTATATCTTCCAAGATACGAATCTTTGCAACCTGAAAAGCCCGAGCAAACTCCATCACGTTGTCGATTCAGGTTAATCAGCAAATGACCGATTTAGATCAAATTGATATATCATTATCATTATCACCATATCATAATCATTATGCGTACAAGATGTGGTGACAGTGTCACAAGTCTCGAAGAAGAAGAGTCCTAGTTTTGACATGTTCGTTATATTCAGTATGGCTGTTTTTGCAGATTACAAGTACAGACTTTCAACCTCCATTTATACCATACCATATTTACCCCATACATCATAAAATAACCTATTGACATCCCATACGTGTTTAAGCTCTGCGATGATTAGTCAAAACTGATCTTTTAAAAAAACTAGATTTATAATAAATATCACCACCCACAGAAGCAATGAAAAATGCAGTTGATTCAATATGATTATGGCCAAGGCCAATAAAAGCCACTTCGCAAAATCGTATGACATCATTGATACCGCACGTACATAAGCGGTCATAAATTTGATTGTACGTTTGTTTAACCACGTGGGTTGTAGGCCTGTTACACAAGACCTTGTGAATTGATATGAACTTCTAATTAACGCCTAAACCATTACTTACTATATATTTATTTATTTATATTTATTTGACTGAAGTAGAAAACGAGCATGCAGTCCACCTGATAGTAAGTGGTCACTGCCGCCCATGGACATCTGTAATCAACTTCATACAGAACATGGGTTCCATCTGAAGTCAATTCCAGATGCGTTGCTACTCCCGAGGACTATGATGGTCGCCTCATGTGAAAGTGTGCCGGCAACCACACTCTTCTATCGAAACGCAAGAAATTCTTCACGCTAGAAATAAGTGTGGCGGTGGTACTTCCCCGGTCGAACTACACTGGTTCTACCACCTTACTACTTGAATGCCTCAAACAAGTCATGAATTAGGAGACTAATTAATGAATAGAATTTTTAAACAATTGATTTAAAGTATCAGAAAAATGGACGAAGATGATTATCCAATAATCATCTTCGTCCATTTTCCAGGCTCTAATCTACACAAGTACCAAATAAGCGTTTTAAGATTGAAGTAACAAATGAGAGAGTCAAGCTGGTAAGTGGCCACCAAATTTGCAAGCAACTCCATACAGGACAAGGGTTATATCCGAAATCAATCACAGAATCGTCGCCCCCGACTAATTTGGTCGCATCTCATAAAAATGAGTCGATAACCCCACCCTTTCTCGATAACGGAAGAACTGTTTTTACACTAGAAATAGATGTATAAGGTAGTTGTGCCTCCGGTCGAACTATATATGTTCTACCACTTGAGTATTTGATGGCAAGGGGGCAACTGCTTCTAACCTACAATATGCGACTATAATTTACTCCAGATTACATTGGAGTCCGATCTAAGCGTTGCTCAGAGGCGCTGAGAATTCATTATTACGCCCTGGATTCCTTCACAACACTCTTCGCTATCGTCGTCAACCCATTACTGTCCCACTGCTGGGCACGGGTTTTCTCTCGGAATGAGAGACTTTAGGCCATAGTCCACCGCGCTGGCCAAGTGCGAATTGGTGGACTTCACACACCTCCGAGAACTATTTTTTTTAAAGAACTCTCGGGTGTGTAGGTTTCATCACGATGTTTTCCTTCACCGAAAAGCAGTGATAATTAATGTATAATACGCACATAAATCAGTGGTGCGTGCCTGGGTTTGAACCTCGGACCTCCCGATCGAGAGGGCAAGTTTTAACCATTAGGCTATCACTGCTCTACTCTTCGCTATACCGGGTCCTATTACCTTTAGAACTTCAAATTAGTTCATATTAGATAACGATCAATATCCTTGAGTATCTAATATAAATTGAGATCATCTCAAAGGAATTCTGTCCTATTTTACTAAGCAAAGGTACAGTACCTACGTCTAGTCTATTGATTGTAATAGATGTCCATATAGCCGGCAGGGATTGTCCTATATATAGCACATGTGGTATTTGTCTTAGCATCAGCGATACACGATACCAGACACATCGCACTAGACGTGGCAATGGTGACAATTTATTATATCGCAGGGCCACGAAATATTCGCTTAGCGCTTTTAACGTCAGCGTTGGGTGTTAAAAATGTTTACCTCATGATAATTAAGATCAGTAAGATGTTCATCATCATGAGGCCATGAAATTTTGCTGCAAATTGTAGCGGAAATTGGTTTTAATTCGCTTAAATTTGTGTATGTTATCCCAACATACTGCTTATTCAGTTAGGAAAAATCAAGCGTTATTGGGATTGTAGGCGAAACGAATCAACTGATCCTGCTAGCATTGACAATCTTAAACTGAAAAGATGCGTCCAACGCTATATGAGTATTAATGCCACGAGCACTTAACGTCGTAAGATTACGTGCTGTAAAATTTCGTCCCGTAATTCACTTCACATTTGGTTACCAGTAAAATTATTTTATTATATTAGATGCTTGCTGCAATGGATGCTTAGTGAACAGGGCTCTAAATAAAAATTAGTATCAGCTTCTCTCCGATAATGGAGACAGTACCTTAGCGTCTATACTGACGAGTGATCTCAGTCAGTCAGTTCATTTACAAGGTCAGTATATATTGACCCGGGGTCAGAATATCGCTAATGTCATTTACGTTATTCTATGTGAAAGTTAAATAAGTTAACAAGGCAGGGTACATAGTAGGGATGTTATGGAGCTCCGTATCCGTAACCGAAACTATCGGATATCAGATAAAAAAACATATCCGTAACCGAATCCGATATAAAAGTTTCGGATAATTTCGGAGAAGGGCCGAGTCTAAATAAAACATGTCATGTAGAACAATATGCATTCCTAATTTCATTCTTATATTATATTCTCTTCTTAATATCAAATGGCTGATTAAGTATAAAAATTTGTATTTTCCTTTTGAAATTCCTTAAAAATGCAATAACCGTATCCGAAACTACGAATAATCCGAAATAATTTCATATCCGGATCCGTATCCGTATCCAGTATTATAATAATTCCTATATCCGTATCCAATCCGAATCCGAAATTTCATATCTATAACATCCCTGGTACTTAGTATTAGTCAACTAGATTGTATATTCAGTCGTGTTAAATCTACCATTTTGCATTTGGCCAGTGCGGTAGTCCAAGGCCTTCGCAATTTTTGAAAACTGACACATGCCCAGCAGTGGGACAGTCATAGATCGACAAAATAAGGAAGTAGTAGCAGGTCCAGTACCATCCGATAGCATAATCATTACAAGTTCGATTCTCGGTTAGACATAAAGTTATAATGAACATCATAGCCAGAAATATATAATTATGCTCACACAAATATTATAAACGACTGACAAATCAGAGACCTTTGACACAAATGCATTTTCATTCGGTTCATGTCGGTTTTCATTCGACAAGGACACGTAAGGACCGGGGAGGTACCACCGCCACACCTATTTCTAGCGTCAAGCAGTTCTTGCGTTTCGCTAGAAGGGTGTGGTTAACTTATAAATTAAGCGACCATTCTGTGATTGACTTCAGATAGAACCACAGTTCTATAAGAAGTTGATTACACGTACCCATTGGCAGCAGTAACTTATCATCAGGTGTGCAGCATGCTGTAGTTTTTAAAACGTATAAAAAAATAAACAATATTCACAATTTTTAGAAATATAAGCAAATCCTACGCTATATCTGTTATGGTCACTTACCACCTTTTCCTATTGAAAACATTCTCTTAATCTTCTTCATGGCTGCGGTATTTTAAACCGTATCACGAGAAAATAAGGCATAAATTCACTCAAACCACTTCAAAGTTTGTATAACAACATTCCGAAGCGTTTATTTAGAAACGGTTCTTCAAAATTTTCGCACTGATGAAATGCAAAAAACCGTTTGAAGATATCTATACCATTCCGTAATGAAATTTTGGTCCAAGATAAATATGGGTGAGTTATAATTATATTTTTAATTATTATGCTTACTGAAAAACTGTCTAGAATTTATGATCGCAGACGAATTTTACCGCGGTTGTAGAACAGTGATAGCTTAATGGTTTAAACTTGCGCTCTCGATCGGGAGGTCCGAGGTTCAAATCCAGCCCGCACCACAGAATTTTCTAAAATTATGTGCGTATCAGAAATTAATTATAGTTGCTTTTCGGTGAAGGAAAACATCGTGAGGAAACCTACATACCCGAGAATTCTTTAAATAAAAGGTTTCGGAGGTGTGTGAAGTCCACCAATCCGCACTTGCCAGAGCGGTGGACTATGGCTTAAGCTCTCTCAAATCGTGATTAGATTTTACTGCAATTAAAATATGTCTTTCGTATGTTGTACATATATATATTGCACAGTTCGATTGTTTTAACATTAAATAGATGAGTAAAGTTTAAGTAGTATGCACCATAATATATTACAAAATAAAAATCTGTAGTTATTATCGGTTTTCAAAATTTTGAGGCACAATAATTAATATTCACATTTATCTAAAGACCAAAAATAACAAACCGTTTGTTTAATACTGTTCAATCACTTCCGAGCACATCACAAATAACAAAACGAAGAGATAAAAATAACAGTTTCGAAAACATTTTAAACCGTCCCAAATAACGATCATAATTGTACTGAATTAAAACCCTTAATACACTGCTATTAATGATAATTACATCACAAATGATACCAATAATAGACACCTGAAACCGTTTCTGTTAATATCGGAAACTATAACTAGAAAAAAACTGTTTAAAAACATATTTTAACACGTTATTCGAAATTACTATTACATAGTGAATTTAAACCGTTATTGATAACAATGTTACAAATTATACGATTAATAGACAAATAGAATAGTTTCTTAACATATCGGAAACCAAAACTACAGAAAACACTTAGAACATGTATTTTAAGACGTCATTTCAAATAACTATCACATACTGAATTAAAACCGTTATAAAACTCAAATTAATGATAGATAATCATATCACAAATACGATTTATAAACAAATAGGTCAATTTCTAATAATTTCGAAAACCATAACTATAATTAAAAAAAAAAAAACAGTTTGAAAATATATTTTAAAACGTCATTCCAAATAACTATCACATTCTGAATTAAAACCGTTATAACACTCCAATTAATGATAGATACACTTCACAATACGATTAACAGGCAACTAAACCGTTTATAAAAACAACGAAAAACGCCACAGCAAATTACACACGAACAAAATTAAAACCGTTTCTCCTAATGACCATACAATGATACAATTAAGAGTCACGTTTGAAGACATCTCCGTACGCCGGACTAATTGCGAATGACGACGTTCCCGTAGGAAACGTAGGACCTGCACGTATTCGTCATTGGGTAAGAAATTACGGTCTTTATACCTAAATTGATAATGGGCGAGAAATGCCGTTAAGGTCCGATGTGTTTGTTGATAATATATTAACGACAAAATAAGTAAATATAAATATATATCGAAGTGATAGCGATGTGAAGTGTGACGTCAGGAAGGCCAAGAGTCTTCATTATTTTCTTTTTCTTTTTTTCTTGAAGATTTGAAGTAAAACACAGCAGTAAACTTCTTCGATTTATTCACAATTGCGGAGGTCCGATCGCTTCGACGGTTAAAACAAGAATCTTTTTTACAGGCGTAATTTATGGAGGGTAAACTAAATTACAATTCTAAAAATCATTAAATGTTGCTAATTCAATAAACAAACAATTTTCGATCTTTAAACTAACTAAAATAATTATTATCGGCAACGTGTTTTTCATAAATACGCTGTGTCGCGCCGACATATATAAAAAATATAAGTTTTGCATGAATGTATGTCGTATGTTTTCAAAATAAAATTGAGAGGTCATTCTACTAATTGCGAAAGTTTCGTCGTCAACCCATTATAGTCATGCTGGGCAGGGCTCTTCTCTCAGAAGGAGAGAGTTATAGGCCATAGTCCACCGCGCTGGCCAAGTGCGAATTGGTGGTATGAAAGTTTGTTAGGATGTATGTTTGTTACTCTTTTATGCAAAAAAAATACTACTTTAATCGAAGGTCAAGGTCAAATTTCGCTGAAATTTGACAGACATGGTTTTAAACCTAGAATAACACCTATGGCACTACCATAGTAGACGGGAGTGAAGCGAACGAGGATGCAGTAAACTAGTCTGTGGTATCACTGCATCATATCTTTTTTTATGAATGAAGTAGCAAACGAGCATGCAGCCCACCTGCTGGTATGTGGTCACTGCCGCCCATGGACATTTGTAAGCAACTTCATATAGAACAAAGGTTTGACTGACGTCAATCACAGATGCGTTGCTACTCCCAAGGACTAGGATAGTCGCCTCAAATATAGTGTGCCGGAAACCACCCCTTTCATCGAAACGCAAGGAATGCTTCACGTTAGAAATAGGTGTGGCGGTGGTACCTCCCCGGTCAAACTACATTCGTTGTACCAACTTTTATGTATGTTTTTTTTACCACCATTTATGTTTTTGATTTCGTTACGCGCCATCTTTTTCTTATTCCTACCAAGCGTGATATTAGATAGATTATTATAGATTAGATTATTCGATAAAGTTTAATAAAAGCCTTTTATTAAACTTTATCTAATTTAACTTTATTTAACCAATTTCTGTAAAGTTGCATATAGTAAATTATTTTTTGAAATATAACGTCATAAGGAAGTTTCACTTCTTACGCGTGTACGCTAGTACACGCACACATTTTTTTTATAATAATGAAGTAGTAAACGACCATGCAGTCCACCTGATGGTAAGTGGTGATACCACTGTCATTGCTACTATTGCTCTTAGCTTGCCTCAGGTAAGGCTCTTATATTAGCTGAAGTTGATTGGTCTGCTTACCTCTTCCATACTATACAAAAAATTTGGAAAGCAGTCACTTACGATCAGATGAACTGCAGGTTCATTTACTACATTATTACATTTAATTTATAATTAAATCCGACTATTTTAAATTAATGCAAGTAATTAATTTAAAATAGTCGAATTTAATTATAAATTTGAATTTTCAGAAAAAAAAAACCGTCTATGGACACATCAATAGCAGATGAAGAAGTTAATTAAATTAGATAACCTCGGATAATTGCCAAGACAATTACTCCAATATTTTCGAGTGTAATTTTGATAGAAACCGTCAACTCGTTTTGGTAACTTCAACGACCGTAATACACAATTTTCTAATTCACCCAATTGAGTTAAATATTGGGTGTTCCAATTTCACCATAACCTTGTGGCAATTTGATAATTGTTTTTACCACACTATCACAAAACTGTGGGAAAATTGTTGTTTAAAGTATGGATAATCCTTAGTATAGAAATATCACATATCCGTATCATGTTCACCCTTTTTTAACTAATCTTTGCAGTTGCGTATTCTCGATTTTCATGTCTATTTGTTATACTAATTACATTAATCTATCAGTATTGCTTGACAACACTCTTTAGTGAATGCATAAATTAAATAATATTACAAAATATATATTTTCAATATTAATATTCTAAATATGATGACAGTTTGTGAGGGTATATGTGTTTGCTAATCTTTTACACGAAAACTACAGACCGTATTGCACTGAAATTTATGGCCGATAATAATTTATGCAGACAGATATATAGTATCTCACCCTCAGCCCTCGCCCGTCCCTCGAACTTGTCGAAAAGGCGATTAACGTCGTCGTTCTCGTGGCAGGCAACTTATTTATTTGCACTTAACGTTACTCCGCGCTCATCAAGTTTAAGCTATAAAGCCATATAACAAAGTATCTCACCCTCAGCCCTCGCTCGTCGCTCGAACTCGTCGAAAAGGCGATTAACGTCGTCGTTCTCGTGGCAGGCAACTTACTTATTTGCACTTAACGTTATTCCGCGCCCATCAAGTTTATATCATAAAGCCATATAACAAAGTATCTCTCCCTCAGCCCTCGCTCGTCGCTCGAACTCGTCGAACATGCGATTAACGTCGTCGATCTCGCGTCGCAGGCGACGAAGTTGTACTTAACGTTATGCCCCGCCTATCAAGTTTAAGCCATAAAGCCATATAACAAAGTATCTCACCCTCAGCCCTCGCCCGTCGCTCGAACTCGTCGAACAGGCGATTAACGTCGTCGATCTCTCATCGCAGGCGACGTAGTTGCGCTTAACGTTATTCCGCGCCCATCAAGTTTAAGCCATAAAGCCATATAACACAATATCTCACCCTCAGCCCTCGCTCGTCGCTCGAAATCGTCGAACAGTTGTCGTCGAGTTGACATCGTCGATTTCTCGTCGCAGACAACGTAGTCGCACTTAACGTTACTCCGCGCCCATCAAGTTTAAGTCATAAAGCCATATAACAAAGTATCTCACCCTCAGCCCTCGCCCGTCGCTCGAACTCGTCGAAAAGGCGATTAACGTCGTCGTTCTCGTGGCAGGCAACTTATTTATTTGCACTTAACGTTATTCCGCGCCCATCAAGTATATATCATAAAGCCATATATCAAAGTATCTCACCCTCAGCCCTCGCCCGTCGCTCGAACTCGTCGAAAAGGCGATTAACGTCGTCGATCTCGTGGCAGGCAACTTATTTATTTGCATTTAACGTTATTCCGCGCTCATCAATTTTAAGCTATAAAGCCATATAACAAAGTATCTCACCCTCAGCCCTCGCACCGCGCTCGAACTCGTCGAAAAGGCGATTAACGTCGTCGATCTTTCATCGCAGGCGACGTAGTTGCGTTTAACAATATTCCGTGCAAATCAAGTTTAATAATCACAATGCTATATAACAAAGTATCTCACCCTCAGCCCTCGCTCGTCGCTCGAACTCGTCGAAAAGGCGATTAACGTCGTCGATCTCGCGTCGCAGGCAACTTATTTATTGGCACGTAACGTTATTCCGCGCTCATCAAGTTTAAGCCATAAAGCCGTATAACAAAGTAACTTACCCTCAGCCCTCGCCCGTCGCTCGAACTCGTCGAACAGGCGATTAACGTCGTCGATCTCGCGACGCAGGCGACGTATTTGTACTCAACGTTATTCCACGCCCATCAAGTTTATATCATAAAGCCATATAACAAAGTATCTCACCCTCAGCCCTCGCCCGTCGCTCGAACTCGTCGAACAGGCGATTACCGTCGTCAATCTCGCGTCGCAGACAACGTAGTTGCACTTAACGTTACTCCGTGCCCATCAAGTTTAAGCCATCAAGTTTAAGCCATAAAGCCATATAACAAAATATCTCACCCTCAGCCCTCGCCCGTCGCTCGAACTCGTCGAACAGGCGATTACCGTCGTCAATCTCGCGTCGCAGACAACGTAGTTGCACTTAACGTTACTCCGTGCCCATCAAGTTTAAGCCATCAAGTTTAAGCCATAAAGCCATATAACAAAATATCTCACCCTCAGCCCTCGCCCGTCGCTCGAACTCGTCGAACAGGCGATTACCGTCGTCAATCTCGCGTCGCAGACAACGTAGTTGCACTTAACGTTACTCCGTGCCCATCAAGTTTAAGCCATCAAGTTTAAGCCATAAAGCCATATAACAAAATATCTCACCCTCAGCCCTCGCCCGTCGCTCGAACTCGTCGAACAGGCGATTACCGTCGTCAATCTCGCGTCGCAGACAACGTAGTTGCACTTAACGTTACTCCGTGCCCATCAAGTTTAAGCCATCAAGTTTAAGCCATAAAGCCATATAACAAAATATCTCACCCTCAGCCCTCGCCCGTCGCTCGAACTCGTCGAACAGGCGATTACCGTCGTCAATCTCGCGTCGCAGACAACGTAGTTGCACTTAACGTTACTCCGTGCCCATCAAGTTTAAGCCATCAAGTTTAAGCCATAAAGCCATATAACAAAGTATCTCACCCTCAGCCCTCGCCCGTCGCTCGAACTCGTCGAACAGGCGATTAACGTCGTCGATCTCGCGACGCAGGCGACGAAGTTGTGGGTCCGCCGCGTCGCCCTCCGCCAACAACTTCTCAGCGTCTTCGTTGAGCGCGCGACGAATCGCTTGACGTTGTTCCGCGCCCATCGCCACGAACTGGACACATTGTTATCGTTAATCTTAAGGTGGTAGAACCTAGTTTTGACTTGGCGACACCACTACCATATCTATTTCTGCTTGATAACTGTTTTAAGTGTGTTGTATGTACAGTAAAATATGTATTCAGGGGATATTTATTTATTATGTGCGACTTTTAGCGGGAGCGGGTTCGAATTTCACGTAGAAAAAGGGGCATCTCAGCTTAATACTACGTTTTTCTGTAAAGAAAACCTTGTAAAATTCCAAATAACTGCATTTAAGGGGGTTATTTACATATTGCACGCCGTCACTAATCACATAACACCAAGGGGGACAGGGTGTGGAAAAATCGTTAAAATTATCTTACGTCTATATTTATAACCGCTCCCTTATACGAGGTTTTCCACTTAATGTACAGGGGTAGCAATTCACATGCATATGTCCTCAAAATTGTGATCATATACGTGGTATGTGGAGGTCACGGTGGTAGAACCAGTGTAGTTCGACCACAAAGGTACCACCGCCTCACATATTTCTAACGTAAAGCATTCCTTGCGTTTCGATGGAAGGGTGTGGTTGCCGGCACACTTTTATATGAGGCGATCATCATAGTCCTCGGGAGTAGCAACGCATCTCTGATTGACTTCACATAGAACCTATGTTCTAAATGAAGTTGCTTACAGATATCCATGGACAGCCGCGACCACTTACCATCAGGTGAACTGCATGCTCGTTTGCTACTTAATTATTATAAAAAAATACGAAAACTTCTAAGAAAACGGTATAAATCAGATATTTGTCGTTGACATAAATCGGACGTATATCTGATTTTTTACGATAAGGCAGACGGGCCATCTGATGGAAAGTAGTCACCGTCGCCTATAGCCATTTGCAACACCAGAGGAGTCGAAAATGCATCGCCGGCCTTGAAGGGCTCTTTTTACGCCTTTCTTGAAGAGCCCCATGTCAAAGCGCTGTGTTTTCTCTAGGGGCACAGATATCACTCCTATAATATGTATCAATTTAATCGATACTTACTTGTGGGAAGTCCCATCCTTTGACCACCTTGATGGTGGCGAAGATCATGTTCTGACGCATCCTCAGCTGCTTCCTCTGCCATAGTTGAATGACCTTTGGAAAAAATATATTTGAATTAGTCTTAACTATTACTGGAGTCTTGTGTCTTCAAAGTTAGTTATTTTCCGCTTGTGTTTTGTTTTGAGATTTTACCAAAAGTAAAAATATTTGATATCTTTTTTCGTCTTTTACATTTAGTAGGCTTATAATGGTTAATCTTGTATGGTTTATATATTTTAATGGCATTTTCTCACAATTCTCTACGCTATATACACGCTTTCTACACTCATAGCCCCACACTAGGAATTTTCTCATGTGTCGTGGGTACCATGGACACACACAAGACGAATACACAAACACCCAGACCCAGGACATGAATCTAGACTCATCATTCAGATACCTGCCTGGCCGGGAATCGAACCCGGAACCCACTGCGCGTCAGCCCCGTATGGTAACCGCTCCACCACGCGGGTCGTACGGGATAAATCTATTTCTTTCCGCACAAAATTCTTTCGCAAAATAATAAGAACAGTATTTGCTTATCATTAAGAACTTTGTTCGCACAATTTTCCATCTATTTACAATGTGCATAAAAATAAAATCAATTAAGACACGAAAAAACTAATACAATTAATTTACACTTAGTTAATGACTATTAAAACTATTAAATGAATTACTAAGTACAAAGTAAAATCACCTTTAGAAAACAAAATATGATCAACATTAAAATAGCATAAAGGATAATTTTACTTAAAACAATGAACGAACCAATCATTTCACTACACTAATAGAAATAAAACTAATTCCAAACACATTAATGCACTTTGAATGAACTGCATTATCGTTGTTCTAATACAATTATCATTTATTTTTAGTATAAAACAGTCCTTTTCTCGTTATAATAAGTTATAATTTCAAGGAAGCTATCGACTAATGACATATTTACAATAGCGCAGATAAAAAACGTCGCAATAGTAAGTACATTGTGGTTACAGATATAAGCAAATGTTTAATTAGTTATATTGAACGCACTTTATGTATTTTTTATATTTATGATAAAGGGGAGTATACGTACACTATAATCGTAATGACTTTTGAGATATAATTTAAGAATAGGTAGGTCTCAGAAAAAAATATCTTTTATAATTGACTAGTTGACCCGGCGAACTTCGTTCCGCCTAATAGTCAAAAATCTAAAATTACCAGTGTTCCTCCATTATATCATGCATGTATTATATATAAAAACCTTCCCCTTGAACACTCTTATCTATGAAAAAAACTGCATTAAAATCCGTAGCGTAGTTTTAAAGATCTAAGCTAACATAGACGTAGACAGCGGGAAGCGATTTTGTTTTATATTATGAAGTGATTGTGCTATTGCATTCACGAGGTTATTGCGTTGAATAGCAACATTTTGTTTATAGTGTTGATCGCAAATTCCATTTCAGACTATAGTTTTGAACACTAAGTAATGCAATCTCGAAATTTGTAAAGGCTATCCGATCTGATCTACCATTCATTTCTACTGGTAATACAGATAAAAAGTATCACTCTACTCTGATGATTTTAATAGAAGAGATTTTTTTTTTTAAAACACGCTTTCTACACTCATAGCCCCACACTAGGAATTTTCTCCTGTGTCGTGGGTACCATGGACACACAAGACGAATACACAAACACCCAGACCCAGAACAGGAATCTGAACTCATCATTCAGATACCTGTCTGACCGTGAATTGAACCCGGGACCCATTACGCGTCAGACCGGTATGGTAACCGCTCCGCCACGCGGGTCGTCAAAGATTGTACGTAAATAGTTAATAATAATAAAGATTATGGTTATTTTGTTACTGATATCAAATTTTGGGTTTGTACATCTGTGAAAGGGTGTGGCTTCACGGTGTACTTTATATGAGACGGCCATCTTAGGCCCCTGGAGTGGCAATGTATATGTAATAGACTTCAGGTAATACATGGTAACACACAAGACGAATAGACAAACACCCAGACCCAGAACATGAATCTTAACTCATCATACAGATACCTGTCTGGTCGGGAATCGAACCCGGGACCCATTGCGCGTCAGACCGGTATAGTAACCGCTGCGCCTTCAAATTGGTTTATCAGATGGACTACATGATCGTTTGCTACAGTTACAAAAAAAACCACTCACCCTATCATAAGCGTTCCTCAGGCGAGACGCAGCGTCCAAGGCCTCCTGGCACGGCGGGGGCAGTGCGACCACAGCCCCCGGCAGTTGGACTTCAGTCCCCGCGCCGCCGAGACGCACTCGCCAGCGGCTGCGGCCGGAGTTGTCCACCACTGTCACCGCTGAGCCCTTCTCCACTGCCACCTGGTGGGAAATATAACTTTTGTTAGTCTGCACTAGTATAGGGTTCATTTATATCATCTTTTGTTAGTATCAACTGATATAACATTTAGCGTAGTGCTATATAGAGAAACACAGCCCGAATGTGGGAAGACAGATGGACAAAACGAGCTATCATATGGAAAGGTTCTGTGACGTTACCGCTGAGCCCTTCTCCAATGTCACCTGGTGGGAAATATACCAATCTTTTGTTAGTCTCAACTGGGTTAGAGTTCATTTAGCGTAGTGCTATAAAGAAAACCACAGCCAGAATGCCGGAAGACAGGTCGACAAGACGAGCTATCATATGGAGAGGTCCTAGAGGGAAACGAGGAAGAGGTCGACCTAAAGTTAAAGGTCCTAGAGGGAAACGAGGAAGAGGTCGTCCTAAAGATCGTTGGAGCGATGGCATACAAAAAATAGCTGGCAAAGACTGAATATTGAAAGGACAGGATAGAGCGGAATGGGGACGTTTGGAGGAGGGGCTTACCCGTAGTGGGCTTTAACCAAATTTTATTTGATTTATCATTTTTTTTTCTATAATTTCATTGTTGTACAATTTAATATAAAGGTTAATAAAGGCTTATTATTATAGAGATAAAGAGTCCATAAATCCATCTAAACAAAAGGAGTGTAGGAAGCCCCCCAACCAAGTGAACTCATAACCTGAAGAAGAGTGCAGACTGCCGTTAGATTCTGATGGGTGGGGACCGCAGGACGCAGATTAAGGGCGGTATATGTCCAGCCGTGGACTTTCAACGGCTGATGGATGGACATGGATGGATGGATGTGGATGGATGGATGGATGGATGTGGATGGATGGATGACAATGGATGACCTTTTGAGGTCCACTCCAGGATATGAGTGTTCGAATCTCAGACATTCGATTGAAAGGACAAGTTTTAAACATTACTTACGAGCTTACGAGTAGTGCCTAACTAAACGAAATTAAATAGATTATTAATGAAAACCACGTATACTAGGTATGTTATACCATATATATGTTATATTACTATGTATGTTAAATTATAGATATAAATATCTATTCATATGTTTCTCTGTTATTTTTTTTTCAAAACAAATCAAAACGTAATTTGCTTGAATATAGGTAGGTACATACAGTTCTTACAATTATTTTTTGCGCTATATTCCACTTCTACGGCATGCACAAAATGAACTTTTTAAAAAATATTCGTAGTACTTAAAATAACAATTGATAAAATTATAATTAAACTATGATTAAATTGAATTATCCAAAAAATAATTCATTATTATTAAATAATTTTTTTTCTGTATACCGCCTTCATTGTGTTTCGGACTGCCTAAAGGTTGGTAGAGAACGCTTATAGCATTAAGTCCACCTTTGTACTATATATAAGGTACATAAAGATTAAATAAATATACTATAACTTTTTCATGATACATATACTTACATTTGCGTGTTTATACGCGCACACAGTCTCCGCCCTCAGGGGTCTAGTGACCGGCGACCTTCGCTGCTTCACCGGCCTGATCTCCTGGGCCTCCTCCACCAGGCGAGACACATTGGTCCCGTGGGAGTTCAGCTCTTCCCGCAGGTCCTGCATGCCCTTGAGCAGGCGCTCCCCCTGGTCCAGCGTGAACTCGGACTGCGAGAAGGTCGTGTTCAGGGCTTCTTCGCGTCTGAAATAAAACGTATAACTTAGTTTTGGCGAAAACTTTTAGCAGAGGAGTGAGCATAAGACATTATGATTTCAAATTGAATCAAATCAGGTCAAATCAATTTATATGTGAATAAGGTAACATAGGTACAGTTGATATTCAAACAATTTTGTTTAAACGCTTATTCTACCACTGAGTGGCTTACAAATATATATTAAAATACTGAATATCGTCTGAAAACGGTTACAAAGCAGATGTCTCTTATGGGAATCGAAATGGAAAACCGTTTTCTAATATCGATATCAAAACGCAGTTTCTAATATCGTCAACCCACTATTGTCCCACTGCTGGGCACGGGTCTTCCCTCAGAATGTGAGTTACAGGCCACCGCACTGGCCAAGTGCGAATTGGTGTACTTCACACACCTCCGAGAACTTTTTCTTTTTTTTAAAAGAACTCTCGGGTGTGTAAGTTTTCCTCACGATGTTTTCCTTCACTGAAAAGCAGTGACAATTAATTACTAATACGCACATAATTTTAGAAAAATCAGTAGTTTGCCTGAGTTTTACCCTCGGACCTCCCGATTGAGAGGGCAAGTTTCAACCATTAAGGCTGTCACTGCTTTTAATTCCTTAGCTCTCATCAAGTTGGTACTTTCAGTTGTGTACGACTGACTAACATAGTGCGTATTTATCAATCGTGGTTCGTCAATCGTTGTTATCCTCCAATAAATATAAAAAAGGTTGAGACGATTATAGAATTATAACACTTAGTTTTTACTTTGGTTATTTGGTTTCGTATTTTGAAAATTTGTGATCTGTTTTTACTGTATACTTGACCCGGCGAACTTCGTTCCGCCTAAAAGTCAAAAATCTAAAATTATTAGTGTTCCTCCACTATATTATGCATGTATTATACATAAAAATCTTCCTGCAGAATCACTCTATCTATTAAAAAAAATACAGACGAATTGATAACCTTCTCCTTTTTGGAAGCCGGTTAAAAAAACTGCATTAAAATACGTAGCGAAGTTTTAAAGATCTAAGCATACATAGGACAGACAGCGGGAAGCGACTTTGTTTTATACTATGTAGTGATTTACTATGTAGTGATTTACTATGTAGTGACTTACTTCTGTATCCATTTCTCTGCCTCCTTGACTTGCTCGAAGAAGTTGTGATACTGGGTGGTGTGCTTCAGATGAGTTTCGAGACACAGCGTCAATTGGAGCACCCAGGCCCATTGGGACTGCATCACCTGTACAAAGATATATTAATATTTCTGTTAAACAAATTTTAATGATGTTGAGGAAACAAACGAGCATTATGTCCTTCTGACGGTAGGTGGTCACTGAAGTGCGACCATCTTAGTCCTAGGAAGTAACAACGTGTCTGTGATTGATTTCCGGTAGAACCCATGTTCTGTATGAAGGTGTTCACAGATATCCATGGGCGGCAATGACCAATTACTATCAGGTGGACTGTCTGCTTGTTGGCTTCTTCAATCTTATAAAAAAATAGTGGTTATATTTGAAGTCAATCAACAGATGCGTTGCTACTCCAGAGGACTGGAGATGGTCGCTGCCCCTTCCACACCCTTCGATCCAAACGCAAGAACCATTTCATGGGTGTCACACCTATGTCTTGTGCGGATAGTATGGATAGTGCGGTTATTATGTACAATTACCAGTGCTCGTGGTAAAGGTTGTAAAATTCGAATTAATCACATTTACCGGAAATTATATAAAATTACCATACTCTTTTAGTAAATGTAGTAAATAATTCGTTTCTTGAGTACAACTGGCTTAAAATCCCGTATTTCGTACCAAGTTTGTAAAGATTGTCATTCTCGATCGAAATTATAACGGCTATTATATTTCGGACATCTGCTTTGGCTCGATCTACGTCTGGTACCTTAATTCTTAGGCATTGACCTACTTCTATAGCAGGATAGCCTCATAGAGGCTACGGCTTATTCCTGAGTGATGAGCTTTATTTTTCATAAACTAAATAGATTTTATTCCTTCGAAGCATTTCCCGCGCCGTTCGCTCTCCATTCCAAAGCTTAAATCAACATTTACCACGATCGCGCGGAAGTTTTATATAATTACCGGTAAATGTGGATAATTTACTACATTTACCATGTGCGTTGGTAATTATCTATAATAACCGGTAATTATAGATAATTACCGATTACTTACATTTACCGTAACATATATACTATTACTAATGGAAGATTTATTAAGAACTAGCTCTTACCCGTGTTGTTAGCATTTGATAGCGTGATTCAGAACTTGCAAATGAATTTTACTAACGCTATCTATTAACATCGTCTGGAAGTACTAAATATATATCAACTAACAAAACATTGATATTCTCATGGGAATGAGAGAGCGCGTTGAATACTAGCCTACGTCACTCTCCGCTCTCCTATCTCCCAGGACAACCAACTAAACCATAACCATATAATAGCTATGTGGCAACGTGAAAGAGGAATAAACAAACACACTTTCACATTCATAATATTAAATAAAGTATAAATATAAAACAACACTCAAACCCGCAAAAATATACGCAAAAAAAAACTCTACTGAAGATTAAACAGCGTTCTTAACGTCAGGAAAGTCCAAATCATACAAACCTGCAGATGAGCTTCAATCGTCTTCATAGCGGGGTGGTGCTGCGCGATCAGGGCTTCGCCCCGGTCGATCACGTTGCTAAACTGGAGCTCCCGTTTTTCCAACGAAGACATGAGTTGCTACAGAGAGACATAGCTTATCAATTATCGGTGGTACAAAGCGCGATTCAGTGTAAACGGTAAGAGGTCATACATAAATACGTCACTTTAAGAGTGGGCCCTAAAATGTAACATGACATGGCAAAAGGGGGTAGCTGTGTGACGTAACATCGGAGAGATTCTGTCCGCTAGAGGCGCCACTTTGTATGATAATAAAAATTATTACACATTTAGATTCATTATACATTTTGTTTTTTTTTTTAATATATTTTTTATTAGACTGAAGTAGCAAACGAGCATGCAGTAGGTCACCGCCGCCCATGGACATCTGTAATCAACTTCATATGAAACATGAAGCTCTATCTGAAGTCAATCACAAATGTGTTGCTACTCCCGAGGACTATGGTGGTCGCCTCATATAAAAGTGTGCCGGCAACCACACCCTTCCATCGAAACGTTTCACGGTAGAAATAGGTGTGGCGGTGGTACCTATCCGGGCGAACTACACTGGTTCTACCACCTAGTAAATTATGTTCTTAGTGGTGATCTCTAATTCAAACACATTATGTCTTGAGTTTCAAATAAAATGTTGAATCGAAATAAAGTCGAACTATAAAAGCGCAACTTTAAAAGTTAATTCGTAGATCATAATTAAAGTTCCATAATTTTTGGTGCATTTATGTCTCTTATACTTTAGGTAACGTGGCGCCCTCTATTACGAGTTCACAAAACACCGAAATAAAAAATTCAATCCACATTCGTGAATGTGACGTCACGACAGACAGGAAGGGGTAAATTATATAATTCGTGACGTAATATATGAATGACCCCTAACAAAGCGTAAAATATTAACAAAATAGCAAAAATAATATTAGGAATAAAACAAAAATATAGTGAAAACAAACCTCTCTATCGTCTCCAAATGAATGCTTGCACAGAAAGAACGGAACGGGTAAACGAAATAGTAATATATTTGCCGCATGTATGTTTGTATGTACATTACAGCAACATGTGGTGGGGTGTACGATGGTGGGGGTAGGCGAATGAATTTGGCACTTTATTCAAATATTTAAAAAAACAAACAATGAGGTCTTAGGTTAGAAATATTTAAATTTGATGTAATAATGACCTGTAGTTTTTTAACTTCTTACTAATATAATAAAGGCGAAAGTAAGGATGAATGTATGAAGTATCTGACTGAAATAGAAAACGAGCATGCAGTCCACTTGATGGTAAGTGGTCACTGCCGCCCATGGACATCTGTAATCAACTTCATATAGAACATGGGTTCCACCTGAAGTCAATCACAGATGTGGTGCTACTCCCGAGGACTGTGATGGTCGCCTCATGTAAAGTGTGCCAGCAACCACACCCATCTATAGAAACGCAAGAATTGCTTCACGGTAGAAATAGGTGTGGCGATGGTACTTTCCCAGGCGAATTAAACTGGTTCTACCACCTTGAAAAATGTTACTCTTTCACGCAAAAACAGCTAACAGAATTTAGATCAAATTTGGCGCACGAATAGTTTCGAAACTGGATTAACATATAAGGTACTTTTTTACCATAGTTTATTAGCGAAAGAATTTTCAATTGGTTTAGTCGATTCCGAAGAAATTTCCTTTAAACTCACAAACTATCAAACTTTGCCTCTTTATATTATTATAATAGGAGTATAGGTTTATAACGATTGTTAAGTTAACTCGTAAAAGAATAATGCCAAATTCATTCGCCTAAATATTCAATGAATATAATGAAAATGATTTCTTAGCATTTCATGTCTAAAATCTAATGAAGGGATTGGTATCAGCTATTTATCTTAGAACTCTCTAGAACTAATCTTATCAGAAACTAATATTTACAAATGCTTGTTCTAGACTCATACTATATTTGCTATCGTAATATAAAACTATATTTTTTAACATTGAAAATCTAGGGTAATTAAAAATTTCTAATAATATTTCATCATCAAAAATGCTTCTAAAATTCAATAACTTTATCTATACTGTATTCATTCGATCATTCAAAAAATATCGTATCACAAAAAAATCTCATAATGATTGCAATATATTAATTTGATTATGATTTTAATTTCTAATAAATAAATAAAAAATGATTTTAGACTAGTATTATCGCGGAGTTGAAACATTATAATACTTAACGGGTACTCACGATCCATGCAACTGGGTCGAAATATCGGCAAAAATAATTCTATTAGAATTCATAAACCGCATATCGTGAGTACCCGTTAAGTATTATAAAATAAAAAAATGAACGTTAAGATATTGCATACAAAGAACGTTCATTCCTTACACAACACATTCACATTTTAAATAGGCTGTGTGTACCCAAATATGTGTTTTTAATAATATAAATTATTTTATTTAGTAGAAGCAGTAACGACGCGACAGAGGCCTATAATTCTATTGTCTTTAAAAAGTGAATGGTAGAAAGCTGATTATGATGAATAAGGCTGTCTTACACAAGATGGACTACTAATACAGATAATAATAATTGAAAAGCTTTATTTTTTAAAGCAATTGTTATAATGCTTACTGTATGTCGATTTCACCGCTTGATTTTTACACAAAGCAGATGCAATTTTTGAAACTTATTTTTTTAATATAACATATTTACACACAATTTGTTAATTTCAATGTAATTATATATGTTATTTTCATTTCGTTATAACTAACCTCTGAATGTTAAAAGTGTAAACACTGCCATCTAGCGGAAGACATCCAAACGACTATACAATGATCATCCAATCTAATCTACAATTTACAAGCTCTACAAGCTACCCACCTCGTAATAATGCTGGACAGCCGGCAGGTTGATGTGCGGGTCCGCCCAGTCCCTGGACAACTCCACTTGTTCCTTCTCGTTGAGCCAGTTCAGCTCCGCTGTTGCTGATTGGAGGAAGTCTTGCAGCGCGTCCAGATCTGACATGCTGTGAATATGATTATAGTTATATATAACCACAGTATTGATATCATACAGTAGTCTAACTCTGCCGTGTCCTTGAATTTTATACCTAAAGACGCGCTGGACGAGAGTTCGCGTTAGGGCTACCCGCCTAAAGTATTTTAATACATCTGTATACTTGACTTTCTTTCTTACTTAGTATGTATTTTATACAGTAAATTAAAGTAAAAAACAACGCGATCCTTTAATATTTGAGAGACTTAATAATAATAAACCGTACACAAATAATAGTTATAAATTTCACACTGAATAATATTTAACCAGGCAAAATAAAAATTATTAACACTGGACGTGACAATTAAAGCAATCAAAAACAGCCTAAAATATTGTATTCAACTGCTCTCCGCTACATTATTATTTAAATAAAAAGATTCACTGCTTAAAAAACGTCACATCGCCCGCTCGCCACTACGGCACATTCGCTAGCTGTTGGGTACCGAGTGCATACCGAAATCGTGGCGCGTAGGTACGACTTGCGTTTCGTGCGTTTGTAAGAAGTTAGAATACTGTAGATACTAGTACCGTGATATAACACTGTGCCGAATAGTACTACTTCTCTCAAGGTCGTAGGAGTCGACGAAGGGATAGTCGACAAAATGTAAGGGTTAAGCAGCAGCGTCTTCTTGTGTAACAACTATGGCAGTAGGCAATAAGCAAAGACTATTTGACCATAATCTCCATAAATGTAGGGCTGTGATGAGCAGTTGACCTCAAAAACTGATAAATGATAATGAAGCCTTATTGTTCAGGTTAATAATTAGCTAATGCTGGCACAACAAACAACGAAACTCAAGTCTTGGCTCAAAAACATCAATCTCAATAAGTGTTACATAGTCTCAAAAGTGCTACAATAATCACACTGTAAACATTTTCTCAAGCTATGGGCTGAATATCAATGGTCATTATCATTAAGTGGACATTCATATGGTTTTTATGTGACGATATTGCACTGCACATCTTTTTTTGTTTTCGAGGGGGAAACCTTCAAAAGATACCCGACGCCGTGGGAGCGACGCAGGGTTATGTGGGATTTTTACCGCACTAAACCCCCCCCCCCCCGTGGCCGGCGTCCTCGGCGCTATAAAGAGGACTCCGGGAACTCGGTCCCACCGTAACCGGAATCCTCTCAGCGCGTTGAACACACTGCACATCTAGAGTTAACTATTAATTCATTCCAGTATAATTTTGTATTACCTTTTATTAAAAAAAAACATTAATACGTTATCTATGGATTCAATACCAGTAGCGCCATCTATTATCAAAAGTTGAAACAAATAACCGGTTCTTACCGCTTAGTGCTGGTTGAGAGCAGTTCAGCGTATAGCTTCTGCAGCTGGCTGAGATGCTGGTTGTATAGATTTAGCTCTTCTCCGGAGAAGTTTGTGCGACTGTGCACGCATTGTTCGACCTGCGGACATGAAATAATTAGTAAACAATTTGAAATTATAAATGAAAATTGAATACGGGTTAATGAGATTTTTTCTAGCATTTTTTATGTATTTTATCAACAAAATATACAGAGTTTGTAAGGGAAATTGCGAGGATTAGTAGACTACTGAAACGATTTATTTTGGGTTATTAAAAATACTTCGATTGCGTCTTTTTAAATCGCTGTAAGTATCTACAAGAGGGTCAACGGGTATTACCTTTACTATACAATCGATATACAATAATTCAGACTTATTCAAATAATATGTTGATCCGTTGTCTGAACAGTGCCTATTTAGATGAAACTAGAAAACTATTACAAATAATCGATAACGACAGAATTGACTATACTCTCTCTCATCAACCCATTATTGGCCCACTGCTGGACACGGGTCTTCTCTCAGAATGAGAGAGTTTAGGCCATAGTCCACCGCGCTGGCCAAGTGCGAATTGGTGGACTATGGCCTATACTATACTATACTAACATAGACTAAACTGTTTCGTCGGTGATAAAACGTATGAGTAAAAGTACAAAACGCAACTATTTTATAAAGTCAAGAGATTTTAGTATATACCTTAGAGTGGAATTGGTCAATTTGTTTGTGTTCTCGCTGATGCTTGTCCAGTTCATGCTGGACGGTCGGCAGGTCCGAGCCGTAGTCGGCTTCGTGAAGCTTTTTCTGAAATACAATATGAAGCTTAAACACTATGATATAAGATTCATATTATTGTGAACTGAATGACAATAATGTATATTAGGTCCAAACCAATTTGAAGACCATTGTTTTATATCATCAAATTATAATAACTTCTTAGAAGATCAAGATCTTTGCAAGGTAAGACGAGTAGGGCTCAATTTCTAGCGTAAAACAGTTCGTGCGTTTTGTTAGAAAGTGTGCATTTTTGATTTACTTCAGAAAGTAGGTATTCTATATGAAATGACTTATAGATGGCGACATACCATCTGATGGACTGCATACTCGTTTGCTACGATTTATGTACTAAATTTTAATCTTATAAAAAATATTAGAGGAAGATTTGAAGGTTGTATAATTCTTTGTGGTTCTATTCTGTACCTTCGCCACATCACTCCTTTACTAGTATGAAGATCCATGCTTTTTTAATTTGACTGAAGTAGCAAACGAGCATGCAGTCCACCTGATGGTAAGTGGTCACTGCCGCCCATGAACATCTGTAATTAAGTTCATACAGAACATGGATTCCATGTGAAGTCAATCGCGGGTGCTTTGCTACTCCCGAGAACTATGATGATCGCCTCACATAAAAGTGTGCCGGCAACCACACCCTTACATCGAAACGCAAGAAATGCTTCACGCTAGAAATAGGTGTAATTGCTTAACGTCGTCGCCAACCCATTATTGTCCCACTGCTGGGCACGGGTCTTCTCTCGAAATAAGAGAATTTTAGGCCATAGTCCACCGCGCTGGCCAAGTGCGAATTGGTGGACTTCACACACCTCCGAGAACTTTAAAAAAAAACTTAAAACTTAAAAACTTTAAACTTTAAAACTTTTTTTCTGCTTAGCGTAATATAAACAAAATTATTAGATCTCTTAGACAAAAGCACTCACCAATCGCTCCTTACACCACCTGGTGGCCTCGCTGAGCTGCTGGAACTTGGGGTCCGCGTCGTGGACCCTGGTCTCCAGCACGGTGCGCGTCTCCCTGCGCACGGTGGTCTGCTGCACGGGCAGCCGCACGGAGGACAGCCGCGGGAGCAGCCGCCCGGTGAAGGCCTGCCGCGCGTTCAGCCAGCGGTCGTGGACTTGTTGTACTCTGGAAGACGAGGGGATTTGATAAGTTTTGCAAGGTGTTTGCAGAAGATTTTTACAAGGGGTTAGAGAATTTTGCAAGGTGGTAATTTCTTGAAGGTGGTAGAGAATTTTTGATAGGTAGTAGAGAAGTCTTGCAAGGTGGAAGAGTATTTTTGCTAGGTAGTAGAGGATTTCTTGAAGGTGGTAAAGAATTTTTGCTAGGTGATAGAGAAGTTTTGCTAGGTGATAGAAATTTTTTACAAGGTGGTAGAGAATTTTTGAATGGTGGTAGAGAGTTTTTGCAAAGTGGTAGAGCATTTTTACAACATAGTAAGAGTTTTTTGCAAGATCGTAGAGAATTTTCATTTACCATCAAGTTGATCCTTTTCTAATTCCATATTATAAAAAAAACATAAGAGTTGCAGAGAACAAGCTAAATGCTTATACAACATTTGTAGATTATTTAAAATGCCATTTTTGTATTTATACCCTGGTTGGGTAACATAACATAACTTAACGTTTATTTTTTAGCAAGAAAGCAATTTGCATAGGAAAATAAATCCAGAATTACAAGTTTATCATTAACAAAACATATCTTTCTAATCATCAATAGGACCTGGGCGGACCCAAGTTATTCTTGTACAGTATTTAATAGGGGCAACGTACCGTTTATGCAGCTCGGTCGCCTGAGGGTACCTCCCCTCCCTCAAGGCATGAGAGTCCTGGAACATCTCCTGTATCGTGTGCTCCATCGCTCGGAGTTCCTGTTCGATTTGCTCAGCGGCCATCTTGGCCTCAGCGGGGTGGACTCCTCGCTCCACTCTGCGGATTTCGCTTTCGATGTGTCGTTCTACGTTGTCGAGTCCGCCTTCTGTTTGCTTGATGTCTCTGAAAAAACGAGGAAGAGTTTCTTAATACATACTATCATACTAATATTGTAAAGGCGCAAGTTTGTGAGTGTGTATGTTTGTTACTTCTTCACGTTTAAACGGCTGGAGCGATTTTCATAAAATTTGGTGAGGAATTAGCTGACACTCTGGATTAACATATATGCTTCTTTTTGTGGGAAAATATCTTACTCCCACGGGACAACCGATACGTCATATTTTTTACGCGGGCGAAGCTGCGAGGTTCAGATAGTTTTAATATAATTACTAGTTTTTGAGGATGTACCAATTGTTATTCTATAACGCGAAAACTACCGGTTGGATTTTTCTGGTCAGATTTTGCCTTTGGGTACATGCCACCGCCGCGCCGAGCCGAGCCGACCCACCCGTGTCCATAGCCAGCTTTCCCCATTAAGGCAGAGGGTGTTTTTGTGTGTCATTTAACATATCTTGGTTTTCCTCTAAAAAGTCGGGTACCGATTGTACATCACCTTTCCATCACCATCACCTTGTTTGTACCTTCCGAACCTCAAAATAGGTACGACGTACTGTGCAGATCCCCCCGAGCCAAAAGAGGCATGTACCTGTGCAGCTTCTCCGCCAAGCGTTGCAAGCGCTCCAAGCGGCGGATCTCGTCGGCGAGGTCCCGCTCGCGCTCCTGCTGCGCCATGAGCAGGCGCGCCCAGGCCTGCTCCAGCGCGTCCGGCCGCAGCGTCGGCTCCACCTCGCACTCGCCCACTGACTCGAAGTATTTCTGGAAACATATTTTATTTGTCATGATTATGGAGAAAAACTGAAGGTGGTAGAACCAGTGTAGTTCGACCGGGGAAGTACCACCGCCACACCTATTTCTAACGTCAAGCATTTCTTGCGTTTCGGTGGAAGGGTGTGGTTGCCGGCACACTTTCACATGAGGCGACCATCACAGTCCTCAGGAGTAAAAAGGATATTTGATTGACTTTAGATGGAACCCATATTCTGTATGTAGTTGATTACAGATGTCCATGAGCGGCAGTAACCACTCACCATCAGGTGGACTGCGTGCTCGTATGCTACTTCAGACAGATAAAAAAAAATTTATCAATTTCAAAATCAAGCGAAACATATTTTTAATTTATAATATAAATGTAGCAAACAAGTTGCCACCCAGCTGTTGGTAAGTGATCACTGTCACCGTTTTCCATTTCACATACAAGGGGGGTTTCTAACTTAGAAAGTATATATCTAAAGTTCTATCTGAAAGCAATTATAAATGCAATGCAATACGATTGTAATCTCGTATTAAAGTGAGCCGACAACCACACCCTGCCATCGAAACAGAAAAACTCCTTTACGCTCTAAAAACTTATGTAGGTGATACATATCGAGTCGAACCATATCTTAACCACCATGTTACCACTTGCTAAAGCATCTGTGATCAATTGTAGGTAATTGGTAACTAGGAGTTGATAGCATATCTGTGGATTGTAAGAAACCATCAGTACATCACGTACACTCGTCGGCACCTTTACAACATTTTATATAAACTCAATCCGAACCTAAGTGACACTACAATCGACAGCACATTCGTACTAAAGATTTCTCTTACCTCAAGTTCCATATACTGGTGGAAGAGCTTGACCTTCTCCCTCTGACGCAGCGGCACCTCCTCGTTGCGGAAGCGCGTGCTCTCACTGAGCAGCTTTTTCATCTCAATCAAAGTTGACGGGAAAGCACGGTCCTGGAAATAACACATAAAGATTATATTGTTCCAAGATTAAAGATTCCCACTTTATTAGGTGGAAAGACGCCCACTTATGTTTTGGTCAAACACAAAAACACAAAAAACTTTCTCAGATTTATTCTTGAAAAAGTATACACCTTCCGTAGTTTCATACATGCACAAGCAAACACTTTCGGTTGATCCATACTTGCCTAAGCAAACACTATCGTATATTCATAGCTGCATGAACAAACATATTTCGTGGATACCTGCATACGCAATCATCTTTCGTACAATTATATCTGCAAAAGCAAACACCTTTCATAGATTCAGACCTGCTCAAGTAAACACTTAACGTAATTCATACCTACACAAGCAAACATCATACCTGCATAAACGAGCACTTTTCGTGCAACCAGCCTGGTGGCCTGCATTGTGTACGCAGCGGCGCAAGCAAACACATTTCATACGTTTATATCTGCACAAGCAAACATCTTTCGTAGATACATACCTGCATACGCAACCATCTTTTGTAGATTCATGCCTGCACAAGCAAACACTTATTCCATACCTACACAAGCAAACACACGCTTTCTACACTCATAGCCCCACACTAGGATTTTCTCCTGTGACGTGGGTACCATGGACACACAAGACGAATACATAAACACCCAGACCCAAAACAGGAATCTAACTCATCATTCAGATATCTGTCTAGCCGGGAATCGAACCCAGAACCCATTGCGCGTCAGACCGGTAAAGTAACCGCTCGGCCACGCGGGTCGTCAAAAACTTATCCATACCTGCATAAGCGAGCACTTCTCGTGCAGCCACGCGCGGTGCCAGGCGGCCTGCTCGGTGTACGCGGCGGCGCGCCGCTGCGACTCCGCGTCGAACAGCGGGTGCACGGGCGGCGGCTCCGGGAACGTCTCGTACAGGGACGATATGTACGTTATCAGGGACTTCTCATCCGGCTCGTGGGTGTCCACGTCTGGGGACGAAGATATTAATGGTTTATAAACGCTTTATGATCATCATACAAATGAACGAATACATAAACTAACCCAGAACGGAACAGAACCCAGAATCAATACGTAAATGAATATATGTTAGGATGAAACTGGAGTAGTCCTACAGCCCACAGGCCTGGTTTTTGTTTGGGGGGGAGGGGGAAGAAAAATTCCAGAAAAATAAAATAGATGTGGTAGTGGTAACTCATTAATGAGTGCGGTCCATGAGAGCCAATCCAAACTACACATTTTAGTGGTATAGTTTATATTTCTTTATTTATTTATAAGATCTGGATATGTTTTGAATCATTATGCGGATGTTTCTAACATATAGATAAATATTTTTTGTGCGTTTCGTTTCGTTGGTATGCTATTCGTACCTCTCTTCTCTCACGATAAACTTCAAAAAGACGAGCTCTATAAAAATTAAAATAACGCATAAAAATTGCAACGATTATAATAATCTCAGTCGCAAGAGGTCGCGGCGCCTCATTATTTACGGCAGTGCATTGTTGTGGTATGACTCTTTGTTTCGCATTACGAAGTACTGGATCCGTAGCAGCGTTACGCTGATTTGATCGTGGGTTTCGTGTTAAGAAACTTTACTTTTGAGGCGCACCTTGAAGATCTTCGCAGATCTCAATCGTCTTGATAAGGTAACGTCCTATTCATCAGCCTTTCTAGGCCTTGCGCTTTCTGAATCGAATAGATTCCTGGTGAAGAAGACTTCAATTCGTCGGTCCACTCGAATCCCAGACGAATCTCAATCGAATCCCAGTCGAATCTCAACCGAATCCCAGTCGAATCTCAATCGAATCCCAGTTGTATTAGTTCCAATCCCAATACAAACATCAAGCCACTATTCCTTACCCCCGATAGTTCAAATATTTCAATAATTAAAACCACAAACACGTTACAGCTTATTAAAATTGAGCCTTAATCCACTAATTAAACCAGAGCATACCCCGGCACTGACGTCACAACTCTATATTCGAGGTAGCCAAGCGCGAACAATAGATCGTAAAGTGAATTGAATGGATTTGAATGGAACCTGCAGACCTGCTAAGTCAGGTGACTAATTGCTTCCATTGACGGTATTTCAAGCACTTATAGCGTATTATTAACTGATTATTGTCCCACTGCTGCCCAGTTTCAGGGTGAAAAGGTTTAAACGTTATGACATGGAGCTCTTCAAAAAAGGTGCGAAAAGCGCTCTCCTTGAAAGCCGGCGATGCATTGGCGACTCCTCTGATGATGCGGTACCTACCTGCATTTAGCGGTGTGGTGTGACTTCATGCACCTTTGACAACATAATTTTATCTAGGGAATATTCAGGTATGAAAGATTTCCGATTGTGTTCGCCCTTTTGCTAAATCGAGTGAAATTAATTGATATTTCGTTACGCTATGGATGTGTGCGTGTGTGGGAGTTTATGGGGTCCGGACTTCTTTAGTATGAGATGGGATATTAGTTGCAGAAACTAGTCGACCTTATTTTTCACCGGCTGTTCCTGATGGCCCTTTAACACGACTACTTTTTGGGCTACTTGTTAGGTAACATTGTCTTAGAAATGGGGTAGTCCATTAGGTTCAGTTTAGACCTCAATGTCACAGAATCCAATATTTGTTTATTTGAAATCAGTGTAGGTATTTATTGTCAAAACGATCAAAAGCGCTACTAACTGATTCTTAGTCATTGACAACTGACGTGTTTATATTCTAATTAAACGAATGAGGTCGTACAGCTTGGTAAATTGATTAAGTATCTCTAACATATATGTCGGCGGGACACCGCGTATTTAAGAAAAACATGAAAACAAAATAGTTATTTTAGTTAGTTTAAAGATCGAAAATTGTTTTTTTATTAAATTAGCAATATTTAGTGATTTTTAGAATTGTAATTGTAAGGGTAAACTACCCTCCATAAATTTGTTATTGTCACCTCAACAAACACTGTTATAAAAAGGCGAGCGAACGCCAGTACACGGAGATTCTTGTTTAATCGTCGAAGCGATCGGACCTCCTCAATTGTAAATAATAAATCAAAGAAGAATAACTCCTGAGTTTTACTTGAAATCTTCAAGAATGGACGGTAATGAAGACCTTCCTGATATCACGCCTACTTCGTTATATATATTCAAAGTTTAAAAAACTTCGATAGCGTGTCAGAATCTTGTGACGACACACAGTAAATCCCAAAGACGCCATACCTTAAAAACTAACACGGTGCTAAACACATCAAGCTATGCAATTAACGTGTCGTTACTTTAAAAATCAGTTACGCTTAATGAATTTTTATGAAGCAACTTGTGTGCTGTAGACGATAAACAGAATGATTGCAACTGATGCGTAACTTTGGTGAACGAAGTAGGAAAGTAGTTAGTCACACTGTTTTGAACCGGAATCCTCCGAGCGCGTTGCTCCATCGGGCTCCTCCCAGATGGGCGGCTGGGCCCACCGCTCCGTCTAGTTACGACGGTATGCGACCACACATACCGCCGTCCTTCCCGGGATTGCCTGACCGAACGGTTCGAGCTCCCACTCTAGCCGTCTGCAACCCCGGAAGCCCCTTTTAGTCGCCTCTTACGACAGGCAGGGGATGCCGTAGCTCTATTCTGATACCGGAGCTACAGGGACAAGGTTTCCCCCTCGAGAACAAAAAAAAGTCACACTGTTTTATAAACTGAATTAGCAAAACCTAATCTTTTGATTTATCCACCTGATTACAAGTATTCACTGTCTTAGTTGCGATTATTGTCAGGATCTAGAAAAACCGACCACGAATGTTAAATAAGATTTTTTTAAGGCAACGCCTCATTGATGATATCTGTTAGGATTCACGCTATAGTAAAGAATTGAATTCTGAAAAGAAAGCGCAGTTTTAATTTTTAACTACCTATTAATATAGATGAATGTTTTTTTTTTATTTGACTGAAGTAGCAAACGAGCATGCAGTCTGCCTGATGGTAAGTGGTCACTGCCGCTCATGGACATCTGTAATCAACTTCATACAGAACATGGGCTTTATCTAAAGTCAAACACAGATGCGTCGCTACTCCCGAGGACTATAATGCTCGCCACATGTAAAAGTGTGCCGGCAACCACACCCTTCTATGGAAACGCAAGAAATGCTTCCCGCTAGAAATAGGTGTTGCGGTGGTACTTCCCCGATCGAACTACACTGGCTCTATCAACAGTAAACATAATCCAGAATCCTACATGCTTCTAAATTCCCATAACTTATTACATTTATAAACTTGTTTTCCTTAATACTTCCCAAAAAATGAACCACAACTTAAAGTTGTGCGAACAAAGTTAATATAAAATACGACTTTTGTGCTATACTTTATAACGTGAACAAAGTTTATATGAACGTTCCGGAGATTTTATTACTTCATAAAGTTTATATTGTATCCTTTATTTGAACCACCCACCACCCGCAGGTATCTGGGCTTAATCCAAAATCGGTGGTTTCGCAATCCAATAGCATACAGTTGTTTTGCACAAACTTAGTCCGTGACTCAATCTGCCCTACTTTAGATATAAAGATCTTGATGCAAATATATCACAAACGGACATTTTGACAATTTCACATACACATATAGGTATATGTATAAATGAAACGAAATGAAATGTCTTTATTTTGTATAGGCCTGCGGGGGCACTTACAAATTGTCAGTTACATTTTTTTTCTTACACTACCAACGGATCGGAATACGACCTCAACTGAGAAGATCCGACAAGAAACTCAGCGGGTTTGTCTTTTTTTCTTATTTATATTCATTTTTTGAATATTATTACTATCATGTTTTTTTTTACATGGTAATGAAAGTTAGCTCCAGTATCTTGCCTTACAGTTCAGTAAAAGAGAGCCCTGTTAATATATATATATAAATATATAAAAATAATAAAATATTTAAATTGACAATTTTTAAGTACCTAACTGCTTTTATCATATTTCATACTAATATTATAAAGGCGAAAGTGAGTGTGTGTGTTTGTTACTTGTTCACGTCTAAACGGCTGGAGCGATTTTTTTAAAATTTGGTAAAGAGTTAGCTGATACTTTGGATTAACATATAGGCTACTATTTACTTTGGAAAAATATATTATTCCCACAGGATAATCGATTTTATTAACGCGGGCGAATAGAAGATTTGATTGAGTATACTTGGCGTGTCTTACCAAATTATTTTTGAATAGACTTTATTAAATCAACACCAACCTTCGGGATCCAACAGCCTGGTGACTCCATATTCTTTTTCTACAACGTGGAAGGCTGTCTCCAAACGCTCGCGAACCTGCCTTGACCTGGTGAAAAGAAAATACGAGGTAATATTATTTTTCCATGAAACGTTGGATCCGGTCTGTGGTAGCTACTGTGTGTGTACCACCAACTTCACTTGGAATGTTGGTTGCTGTGTATATGTAAATCTTTTTTGTATGTTTGTCTTTTTTATCAGATTGAAAGAGCAAACGAGCATGCTGTCCATCCGATGGTAAGTGGTAACTGTCGCCGATGGACATCTGTAAGCAACCTCATATAGAACATGGGTTCTATTTCATGTCATTTCATGGAACATGTCGACCCGCGTGGCGTAGCGGTTACTATACCGGTCTGACGCGCAATGGGTCCCGGGTTCGATTCCCGGCCAGACAGGTAACTGAATGATGAGTTTAGATTCCTGTTCTGGGTCTGGGTGTTTGTGTATTCGTCTTGTGTGTCCATGGTACCCACGACACAGGAGAAAATCCTAGTGTGAGGCTATGAGTGTATAAAGCGTGTTTTTTTTATTTTTTATTTAAAGTCAATCACAGAAGCGTAGCTTCTCCGAGGGCTGAGATGGTCGCTTCAAATGAGAGCCGGCAACATCAAAATTTGTTAACGACAATTTCAACTAACCTGATATTACGCCAGTCTATCAGATCAGGCCGGTTCCTGTGTATCAGCGCGTTGAAGGCCAGCCCATCTCGCCACGAGGACGTGAAGTCCGCGACCCGGACTCCAGGGTACTTGGCAGTGGACCGCCGCGCCCAGCTCAGCAGCGCCTCCCGGGCGGTCACGTTCGGTTCCTGACCCACCACTATGTCGGATATCTGAGGACAAGGACATAATTTTGTTAGCTTTAAGTACATAAACGTAGATGCGACTTGCGCAAAGAAAACATAAGGAATATAAAATTGGGAATTTGAGGTAAATATTTGACACTATGTCTAATAAGGTAATATATCTTTTTAATATTTAACGGGTACACACAATATGCGATTTTTGAATCCTTTTCGATTTTTTTTGCCGATATTTAGACCCAGTTTCATGAATCGTGATCACGGCGAAATCGTGAGTACCCGTTAAGTATTAAAATGTGTGAATTCCGCTATAATATTAGTCTAAAATCATATATGGAAATCTATCGTCTAATGCATCTAAGTAGTTTGTAATTAAAATCTAGAATCTAGTAAATGTAGTTTAATGCTAGTAAAGCACAAACATAAATGTTATGTCCCGTTTATAACCGCATCCTTTACGACACTTCAAAATATGAACACAATTTCTGTTAAATCACAAAATGTAAATTAACAACAGATTGTTTGTTTGTTTGTTTGAACGCGCTAATCTCAGGAACTACTGGTTCGAATTTAAAAATTCTTTTTGTATTGAATAGACTATTTATCGAGGAAGGCTTAATAACATCACGCTGCAACTATTAGGAGAGAAGAAATAATGGAAAATGTGAAAAAAAACGGGGAAAATTATTCATCCTTGAGGGCTTGCGTTTCATGCCACGCGGACGAAGTCGCGGGCACAGCTAGTATTTTATAAGCATCTTATCTTACTACTAGTATAAATACGAAAGTTTGGATTGGATGGATGATTCTTATTGAATCACGTCAGAACGGCATAACGAATCTGACTAAAGTCGTCATTTGTATCGATATACAGGGTGTAATCGTTAAATGTGCACAGTCGATTATTCCGTAACTATTACAGATATCAAAAAACTTAAAACTGATATCAATAGTACTTTACCTAAATGTATGAGAGTGTTTATGGTAAAGTTTTTGGATATTTCTCGTTTTATTTTTAAAAACTTATTGAAGTGAAACTTTATCGGGGTTGTTGAAGTGAAACTTCTTTATCGGGGTTGGAAAAAAAATTGTGTAACATTTTTTCGTTACGCGCCATCTTTTTCTGTTGCGCGCCATCTTTTTTTTCCGTTACGCGCCATCTTTTTCTTATCCCTACCACGCGTGATATTAGATAGATTATTATAGATTAGATTATTAGATAAAGTTTAATAAAAGCCTTTTATTAAACTTTATCTAATTTAACATTATTTAACCAATTTCTGTAAAGTTGCATATAGTAAATTATTTTTTGAAAAATAACGTCATAAAGAAGTTTCACTTCTTACGAGTGTACGCTAGTACACGCACACATTTTTTATGGTCATATTACTCATTAGGTAAAGTACTTTTGATATCAGTTAAAGTTTTTTGATATCTGTAATAGTTACCGTATAATCGACTGTGCACACTTAACGATTACACCCTCTATAAAAATGATCAATGTGTAAACCAACTTTTATAACCTAAAGTACTTTATAATCATTTCCATTCATTTAACAGACATTTTTGGTCCACTGTTTGACTATCGGACCTTACAGGATGTTACACAAGAAGACGCTGCTACCCGTCTCTCAAATTGTATCCCTCAATAGCTTCTTACAACGACCAGCACGAAATATGCTATTTGAGACCACACGGGATACAATAACTTAATAGCTAATATCAAGATGTTATCAATACAGCATTACAAAAAGCTCTAAACAACCGCTGTCATCGACAGCATAATAACAGATTAAATAACACTTATTAAAAAGTATCTTGTGATATGGAAATTGGCTCGTAATAAAAAATAATAGGACAACCGTCCAACACGAGCTATAACCCTAATGCGAATTTTATAGCTCGTAAACATTTTATGTGGATAGCATACAATGCTGAAATAATTGTATGCAAATTGTGTATTTTCAATTAACTTTACAGGTGTTAGGATTTGATGTTCGGACTAGCTATATAAAAGATTATAATTTTTAATGTAATAGGGTAAATATCATATATGACGCATATAAACTTGTATTTATAAAGTAAATAATTATAAATTAAAGCGGACTTAACATTAGCGGTGTGAGATTTTCACGGGATTATGTTCAATCCCGTGCTAATCCCGTAGATTCCTTCACACACTATATTTTACATGGAATTCATTAATTTAAATCTGGTCACAGCAATATTCATCAATTTATTAAAAAGTGAGATATCATTGCGATACCTAATTGAGTAATTGTTTTACATCGTCTTCGACATTTATATTTATTTATATACTTAAAAAACAACAATAGGGTAGTAATAGAATTTAGCAATACTATCATAGTTTGTACGTGCCTATTATGCAAATAGTGTATACTAATATTACTATTTATCTGAGGTACTATTTTTTCTTTTTTAATCGCTCTTCGCGTAAAATCCATAACGCGACAAATATTGCTGTATCGAGCGGGATTGCGGGATCATCTGATTACTAGCATCGCTTTTCCTGTACACCAGACTTTAGGGATACGTAGACTTAAAAAAATAATCGACGGTCATTGACGGCGATCGTTTGTTATGGAGCCGCGTGGAAACGATGCGGAACATTCACAATTATTCTCGTTTCTCGTGAAATAACGATGAGAAAACATACGTTTACAGTAAGGTACTTGGTATTAAGTGATTGGGGGTCCATTAATTACTTGCACATTTAGGGTGAGTCGTATCGAATGCCATTTCACGTAGAGTAAAATGTATTGCCAGTTACGGTCGTAAGCCAAAACATAAACGTTCAATGTACGGGCGAAAATGTAAACAATGCATGTTTTGAGTAAATGTACTAAACTCGTACTAAAGGTGTTTTTTTTCTTTTTTTTAGGGAGAACCTTCAAAAGGCTCCAGGCTCCTCACAGATGGGAGGCTGGGTCCACCGGTCCGTCTGGTCTTTACGAGGGAATGCAACCACACACACTGCCGTCCCTCGCGGGGTCGCCTGATCGAACGGTTCGAGCTCCCACTCTAGCCGCAACACCGGTAGCCCCTTTTAATCGCCACTTACGACAGACAGGAGATACCGTAGCCCTATTCTAATCCCGAAACTACAGGGACGAAAAAAAGAGGTGGGGTACCGGAATGATGCTTTTACTCCTGTATATTCCGAGATTTACAACCCCACAAGTTATACACATGAACTCGATGGAAAAATTAAGTCGATGTAGTAGTAATCGTACTGTGTCGAATCATAGTACAGTAACTTCGCTATAGCCATTCCGATGTTCAAATCAATACCTTAATAGATAAACAACCGTTTCCTATTTCCTATTCCCATGAGGATTTGTGTTTGTAACTCTTTCTAGCAATAACTACAGTTTATGACCTAGATATAAACATAGGACACTAACAGATAGACGTGAACGAAGCCGCGGGACTAACTTAGCACTAAATATTCTCAATTTATTGTGGAAAAATATAATATAATCCAATTGGATAGGGCATGTTAAGATCCGAAATGCAACAGCAAAAACAAAACCATCGGTCATTGATTGGTTATTCGACGGAGCGGAACATTCGAGTTTGTGATAATGTGGGAAGTTCTCCGAAGTATAACTGATCGGTAGATTAAGTTATTGCGAAAATAGAAAAGAAAACAACAATGCTAATATTTTTTTCAAAAAATGCAGTTGATTTTATGTATGTTTTATACATAAAATCAACTATAAACTCATTACACGACTACCCTGCATTTGACACAAACACGTACATAATATACGAAAAAGAACATTCAAAAAATGATGTTATATGTTTTCATAGTAAGACTACTATGAAAACATATAACATCATTTTTTTATTAGGGGGTACTTAGTAATATTTAAGTACTTTTCTTAAATATTACTAAGTACCCCCTTACTACATTACCATCTTACTATATTACCTACTTCTTTACATTGATTCAGTTATATTGGAATGATCTTTGATATTAAGGACTTCAACGGGAGCGAAGCCACAGGTGAAAGCTAGTTTATAATAAAATGAAAAGGAAATACACATTCTAAAAAAAGAATATACGTGACGAATAGATAACCTCTTTCCTTTGGGAAGTCGATTAAAAATTCAACAGCAACTTAGACAATCAATCGATAGACAGTAATTTACAATCAATTTTAGAGGCATGTAAACAATTAATAAAATGTCATGTCATCCCGTCTGGACCGACCTGGCTGGCGGGCATCCAGGCCAGGAATAGCGGGAAGCTATGAGGAAGTCCCCGAAATAGGCTGGACGTAATCTAGACTCGAGTTTTGATGCAGGACTTTATTGACAGCAACAAAATTTATTTTCGCCGTTTCCGATGTTTCATGAGAAATAATTTATTTTGCTTTACGTTGGAAAACGTTGTATGAAACCTGATATATATTTACATCTGTTGTCAAAGGTTTATTTATTTTTAACAGCAAATAAGCAATCCACCTGGTAAGTGGCCACTGCCGTCGAGGTACTACCGGTAGTAATACCACACCTATTTCTAGCGTGACGCAGTACGAGGTAGTACTACCACACCTATTTCTAGCGTGAAGCAGTACGAGATAGTACTACCACACCTATTTCTAGCGTGAAGCAGTACGAAGTAGTACTACCACACCTATTTCTAGCGTGAAGCAGTACGAGGTAGTACAACCACACCTATTTCTAGCGTGAAGCAGTACGAGGTAGTACAACCACACCTATTTCTAGCGTGAAGCAGTACGAGATAGTACTACCACACCTATTTCTAGCGTGAAGCAGTTCTTCCGAATCGGTGAAATGGCATGGGCCGGCGCATTTTCATATGAACCGTCTTTCTTACTACTCGGGAGTCACAACGCGTCTGTGATTGACTTCAGATAGATTCCTTGTTACATACATATAGTTCCCTTCATAGAGTTGATTATAATTGTCTATGTGCTAGAGACCGTGTTTCATCAGACGTATGCTCTTTTGCTACTTCAATTGTAGGAAAAACACAGAGACAGAAAAAGAATCTAAACTCATCATTCAGATACCTGTCTGGCCGGGAATCGAACCCGGGACCCACTGCGTGTCAGACCGGTATCCGCAGCCTAAAGCGGGTCGTCAAAGTTAACGACTTCCAACGTCAAAAAACCTCAAATCCAATAGCAGATATTGTTCGAAACCGTTTCATTATTATGTAAAATAGCTAATAATGCCTTCAACAAACACCTCAAGAATGTTTTTGTCGGCTTCAGCGACTGAAGAATAAACATTCTCTTTTTGTGTGCGACAAAATTTGCGTTACACGGTTAATAACTAGGAAATTGTGTTTTTTTCCTTTATTTCCTTCTTTTTATTTTCTTTCTATTATTCTTTCTTTCTATACTTTAAAAATAGTTAAATAAAATAAAATGAATTGGCTGAAACACTTTCTAATATATTTTTTGAGTAATTTATTGTACTACTGTATTTTCAGTTTAAGGTAATAGGATTTCTTGATTCAGATGTAAAGGTAATTCAAGGTAAGGTATTCGTAAGACATTTTTATTTGATTGAAGAAGCAAACGAGCTCGCATACCACGTGATGGTAAGTGGTCACTGATGCCCACGGACATCAGTAAGCAACTTCATATAGAACATAGGTTCTATCTGAAATCAGTCACAGATGCGTTGCTATTTCCCAGGACGAGCCTCATATAAAATTTTAGTTTAAAGCTTTTTAGCTTCAAAGCAGGTAAGTCTATGGTTGATAAAGACCATTTATTATCAGAAGGAACAGAATATAGATGGCTTATTTCATTTGTTACATCCAAAATCTAAACCTAGTGCGTTGCTTAGATACACCGTTTAGTTAAATTAAGAGTGCGTTCCATTAGACGTTCACAAAGTTCACGCCCATGACCGCAGTTTTTTCCGTTCCACTAGCTTGTGAGCGTTACTGACATAATCTGTAGTGGAACGATCACTTCGACCCACCTTATTAGATGGATCGTCGTGAGCTTCTCGTGGGCGTAAGTTATGACGTCATGAGTGACTTATTCGCCGCGACCACAACGACCGCGGTCGTACTGTGGAGCGACGTTTTGGTTGTTTGGGGCGTTGTGAGCGTCTTCTGGAACGCGCCCTTAATCTACTGTGTTTTGGTTTATAGCAGATTGACAGCAGCGTTTATAGTGTTGTTATTATGCAGAAATAGGTGTGGTGGTGCCACAGCAGACGCGTCACAAAGGATCTTTAAATCTCATAAAATCTCTAGTAAAACAATTTCATTCATAACTTAAAGTTTATAAAAAAATACTTTAGTGTTTAGTCATAATTTATCAAATCAACCTTGACATTTATAACGCTACAATTTATTACAATAATAATAGTTAATGATCAATCAAGTCTAGTTTATAAATGCAACTTCTAGACTTTTTTTTGTGTAAAAAAAAATACATCTTAATTTTTTTATGTATTATTTATAAGCGGAAACTTTGCTGATTTTTGTTAGTTCTATGTTCAATAAGCTGTATGTACTGAATATTGTATGTTTCCCAAATAAAAATAAAATAAAAAAGCGGGTTATTTTTTTTCATATTATTGCATTGACATCTATCCTTGATAAGTATGCAAAAATTCAAATTAATCCAATAATTCAAAGTTGGTCAAAATCGCGTTCAAAGATTCCGTTACATGACAGAATAAGGGCTTAAATCAATTGAAATCGAGATCGATCGCCACCCGATATGTTCGAAAAAGCGAAAGTGGCAACTGTATACGAAACCATGCGTGTTCATGGTTTCTGCCTGTGCACCGACCGTGATATTCGCCACAATACCACTTTCATTCGAGTGCACTTGCCACCTTTCCAATCACGCTTAAAGCTTAGGTAACTTGACATCATCACTTATACTTAAAACTTAAGTTATACTTAAAACTTAAGTTCAATATAATTATTAAATGTAAATTATTGTACCCGTATTCATCGTACTAATCTCCGAAATTACTCAACTGACTTCAATAAAATTATATGTGTAATATTAAATTCATCCTAAAAGCCCCTATCGTCAGAGGCCCCTAAAAGGCCGACAATTTTTACTCACATTTATATGAAAATATTATTGTGTTTGTTACAAAAAAGTACATCACGCTTTCCTTACATTCCAAAAGGGCCCCCAATTCTTGTGTGCCCAAGGGCCCCAGCATAGTCTAAGACGGCCCTGATCGAATCCTTGTTACAGATAATTTGTAATACCCAATCACATAACTCGTGAATGTACAATACGAATGAAATTAGAATAACATTGAGGTAATAAACCTTTGTCATGTTGATATACCGCCTTTAGACGAATTCAATAACAAACTTACTCATTGCCCGCGAAGTAGATATTTTCATCTCAAAAACAGTAATAGAACCTTAAACAAACTTAGCTTTGCTGTTGCTTTTATAAAAATCAGTCAATATAGATCCTTTTCACGTAGAAAATAAGGTTGATAGAGTTTTTGTTGACCGCAAAGTTGTTTTTGTAAGCGTGGGTGGCGCAGAGGCTAAGGAATCTATGATGTCATGCATCCGATGTCAGGGCCTTGCTTAGTCGCCACTTAGACTGTTTTATTGCGATCGTTCTGTAGATCTTTTATACGTTTCACTTAACGAATTGATACTAATGTCAGAAATTCGATAAACACATTGAAGTTCTAACTAAGAATTATTAAACAACAGTATTATCTGTTTGTTTTTTTGGCGTTTTGGCGATGTTTAGACTCCCCTCTACAGGGTGACATGTGGTGAGATTTGTCTCGAATTAATGTCGTCGTCAACCCATTATTGTCCCACTGCTGGGCAAGGGTTTTCTCTCCGTATGAGAGAGTTTAGGCCATAGTCCACCGCGCTGGCCAAGTGCGAATTGGTGGACTTCACACACCTCCGAGAACTTTTTTTTTTTTTAAGAACTCTCGGGTGTGTAGGTTTCCTCACGATGTTTTCCTTCACCGAAAATTAAAAAATTGAAAGAATTAATGTCACGTAAGATTATTCAAAATTAAGCCTTTATCATTACAACTACACCTATATCTAAATTAGATATAGGTGTAGTTGTATAGTTCTAACTTTGTTGCATTTTAAGTTAAATTGTAATAAAACTAGCTGTCCCGACACTCCCTACAAATGTTGTTTTGCCATATAAAAAATAAAAAAAAATGTTAAGGGTGGACAACCCTTAAGGGGTATGAAAAATAGATGTTGGCCGATTCTCAGACCTACTGAATAAGCATATAAAATTTGGTAAAATCGGTCAAGCCGTTTCGGAGGAGTTTGGCAACAAAAACTGTGACACGAGAATTTTATATATTAGATATTGTGTTCTTTATACTAACCTTGAAAAAGATGTTCTATATATTTTTTAATATTACAATAGTGTTCTTATACTTATCGTTCCTACAATTTAATAAATCCACCAAGAAATGATGTTTAAAAATGAATCGTGTTTAAAGTTATTAGAATTAGTTCGGTGCTCGTAAACGGCAAAAACATTGTAACATTACAAAGTTAGATTTGCGATCACTCAAACCGTTACTTCAAAGAAATCTGAGACCAAATAAGTCGTATTTTTATGAATCGTGTCTTAATATAAGATGGTCATCGTGATTTGCGGTTTAAGAAACTGTGTTAGCCATTAAATGGACGTCACTTAGTCTTGTGGTATATGGTTCGGATTTAGGCTGACCACACATTTGCTACTATCGCAATAAAAGTATAGGTACATTGTGCCAAACCTTTTTTTTTGTTTTCGAGGGGGAAACTTTCAAAAAGTACCCGACGTCGTGGGAGCGACGCGGGTTATGTGGGATTCTTATCGCACTAAAACCCCCCCGGTGGCCGACGTCGACGCTGCGAAGAGGACTCCGGGAACTCCAGTTGACCGCCGCCGGTGTCCTCAGCGTGTGCCCCATCGGGCTCTTCTCTGGTGGGCGTGAACTGCTCACCGCACCTTCTGGTTTTTACGGCAACATGCAACCACACATGCCGCCGTCCTTCCCGGGGTCACTTGACCGGACGGTTCGAACTCCCACTCTTCCCGCCCGCAACCCCGGAAGCCTCTTATAGTCGCCTTTTACGACAGGCAGAGGGTACCGTAATCCTATTCTGGTCCCGGAACTACAGGGACAACATTGTGCCAAACCTACACAACTAACACGACTCTAAAAAATCTGTAATGTAGGTGAAAACGACTTTTTTTATCTGGCTGAAGTAGCAAACGAGCATGCAGTCGTCCACCAGATGGTAAGTGGTCACTACCGCCCATGGACATCTGCGAGCAACTTCATACAGATGACGGTTCTATCTGAAGTCAATCACAGATGCGTTGCTACTCCCGAGGACTGATGGTCACCTAATATAAAAGTGTGCCGGCAACCACACCCTGGAAGGGTCGAATCGCAAAAAAATGCTTCACGCTAGAAATAGGTGTGGCGGTCTTTCCCAGGTCGAACTACACTGGTTCTACGACCTTGGAAAAAACTATTTGGAAAAGACTAAATCATATTTGGCGTGCGTAGTAGACGATAGTCTGAAATTCTCTTATTCTGTAAGGAGACCGGTGCCCAATAAAACAGTGATGGGTTGATTTCCCGATAGTTGCTAAAACCGCCATCTTGTCGCTTAAGCTACTAGAAAGGTGCTTAACCTGCTGCCATCCAGTCGTCTAGTTTTTGCTTGAGAGTTGAAGTGGTCACTGCCGCCCGAGAAATCTACAAAAGGTCTGTTTCCTAACTATGCAGTGCACCTGATGGTAAGTGGTCACTGTCGCTTGTAATCAATCCCGTATAAGACTAGAATAGAAGTATTCTAGTATAAGACTAGAATCGTACCTAAGATTGGTCACAAATGCATCGCTACTCTTAGATGCTAAGTTAGAACGCTTCAGATAAGTATGACTCCCTTTAAACCATAGCACAGCAGCGCTTAAAATTGCTGTTATTGTTTAACAGAAATGGATGTGGCAGAGGTGCCTCTGATGTGTAATCACAATTGTTTGAACCACTTTTAAATTGACGCATTTATATAGATAGATGCAAACGCTTCTATTATAAATAGTCGCCTTTTTTTGTTCTTGAGGGGGAAACCTTCAAAAGTAACCCGAAGCCGTGTGAGCGACGCAGGGTTATGTGGGATTTTTACCGCACTAAAGGTGGCTGTCCACGGCGCTAATAAGGAGGACTCCGGGATCT
>OX453080.1:9475612-9616363 GCA_949699795.1 Spicauda simplicius | reverse complement strand
AGATACCCATCTGGCCGGGTGTCAAACCTGGGAACGATTTCGCGTCAGACCGGTATGGTAACCGCTTCGCCACGCGGGTCGATATTTAGACTAATGAGAACGATTCAGTTCTGTAGGAAGACCATTACTTCCACACATTATCCGTGTATGTAACTTATGCATTTATAACATTCTCATCAACCCATTATTGGCCCACTGCTGGGCTCGGGTCTTCTCTCAGAATGAGAGAGTTATAGGCCATAGTCCACCGCGCTGGCCAAGTGCGAATTGGTGGACTTCACACACCTCCGAGAGCTTTTTTTTTTCTAAGAAGTCTCGGGTGAGTAGGTTTCCTCACGATGTTTTCCTTCACCGAAAAGCAGTGATAATTAATTTCTAATACGCACATAAATCAGTGGTGCGTGCCTGGGTTTGAACCTCGGACCTCCCGATCGAGAGGGCAAGTTTCAACCATTAGGCTATCACTGCTCTTTTTTTTAATTTATAACATTAGTAAGATATAATAGATGTATTCTTTTTTCTTGCCCCCAGAGCATCAGACAGGTCCCCCTTCGATGGATCCTGTTGCTCTGGCTACCGGCCTGTGGACTCCGCGAGCCTCGACACACCAGACGAGGATGAATTGGACCCCGTAAGTTGTTATTATTATACACACACAAACATTTTTTTATCTAATCGAAATAGCAAACGAGTATGTAGTCCACCTAATGGTAAGTGGCCACTGCCGTCTGGACATCTGTAAGCAACTTCAAATAGAACGTGGATTCTGTGTGAAGTCAATCACAGATGCGTTGCTACTCCCGAGGATTATGATGGTCGTCTCATATAAAAGTGTGCCGGCAACCACGCCCTTCCATCGAAACGGAAGAACTGCTTTACGCTAGAAATAGGTGTGGCGGTGGTACTTTCCCGGTCGAACTAAACTAGTTCTACCACCTTCAGAAGCGCCACATGAAGCTTAGACACAGAAGACCCAGAAGACCCACAACAGGCATTGAATTATATGTTTCCATGTAGACAGAAATAAAAAATGTGACTTATTGGTGAGAGTACAAGAGCCTTATTTGTCTTTTTTCTTTTTAAGGGTTCTGTACCCAAAGGATAAAAATGGAATCTTATTACTAAGACTCCGCTGTTTGTCTGTCCGTCTGTCTGTCACCAGGCTGTGTCATGAACCATGAAAGTTAGACAGCTGAAATTTACACAGATGATGCATCTCTATTGCGGCTATAAAAAATAAATATTAAAAACAGACAAACATAAATTTGACGACCCGCGTGGCGCAGCGGTTATCATACCGGTCTGACGCGCAATGGGTCCCGGGTTCGATTCCCGGCCAGACAGGTATCTGAACGATGAGTTTAGATTCCTGTCCTGGGTCTGGGTGTTAGTGTATTCGTCTTGTGTGTGTCCATGGTACCCACGACACAGGAGAAAATCCTACTGTGGGGCTATGAGTGTAGAAAGCGTGTGTGTTTTTTATAAATATTTAGAGGTTTCTGTGGCAGATTACAGATAGGACACTTGTTATGCACGAAGTTGCTTAGGTACAGCTATGAGCTTACAGTTCATGAGCGGCAGTAACCACTTACCACCAGGCTAACATAAATATTTAGAGGGGGCTCCTGTACAATAAACATGATTTTTTGTCGTATTTTTAGATAAGTACGGAACCTTTCATGTGTGAATTCTTAACGCACTTAGCCGGTTTTATTTTATTTAAAATTATTAAGCAGTATTATTAGTTTTAATCATGATTTAATTTACTACTACTACTACTTTCGTCGTCAAACTATTATTGTCCCTCTGCTGGGCACGGGTCTTCTCTCGGAATGTGAGAGTTATAGGCCATAGTCTACCGCGCTGGCCAAGTGCAAATTGGTGGACTTCACACGCCTCCGAGAACTTTTTTTTTTAAAAACTCTCGGGTGTGTAGGCTTCCTCTCGATGTTTTTCTTCACCGAAAAGCAGTGATAATTAATTTCTAATACGCACAACATTTTCGAAAAATCAGTGGTGCGTGCCTGTTTTTGAACCTCGGACCTCCCGAAAGGGCAAGTTTCAACCATTAGGCTATCACTACTTTACATACTACTGTACCAACAGTAAAGTAGTAACTTTAGTAGTAACTTAGCCCAATAGTTGTAACTTTACTGTTGTTTAAATAATAAATAAATGAATGTACACTTTGGTAGAGTCTATACCACTTGGAATAATCGACCAGTTATTTCTATTTCAACAGTTCCTGAAATCAATAGGGTCATTGGCGTCGTGAATTAGGCTTGCCAATTGGAGCTAAGCCCATTTGGAGTCAATTCAATAGACCGGAGAGCTCGAGGCCTTTGTGCTACGTAATATATTTGCAATCAAAAACACTCTTTTGGCACATTTCCACTCGTATAAAAGGTATTAAGTTCCTGTTACGTAGCAAAGCGAAAAATAATTAATGCCTTTGTTAAACTATTGTTTCTTTGCCCAAATTTTAAATTTCTACTACGTTGTCAACCCATTACTGTCCCACTGCTGGGCACGGGTCTTCTCTCGGAATGAGAGAGTTTAGGCCATAGTCCACCGCGCTGGCCAAGTGCGAATTGGTGGACTTCACACACCTCCGAGAACTGATTTTTTTTTAAGAACTCTCGGGTATGTAGGTTTCCTCACGATGTTTTCCTTCATCGAAAAGCAGTGATAATTAATGTATAATACGCACATAAATCAGTGGTGCGTACCTGGGTTTGAACCTCGGACCTCCCGATCGAGAAGGCAAGTTTTAACCATTAGGCTATCACTGCTCAATTTCTACTAGGTGATATTATATTATATAATATAATAGACTAAATATTATATTATAAATCTCTTAAATATGAATAAGTAAGTAGTATGAGTAAGTTTATTTGGTACGTTTTCACGACAAAACTCAACAAACTTTGTAATAATACTTAACGGGTACTCACGATATGCGGTTTATGCATTCTTAGAATTCCTTTTTGCCGATATATCATAAACCTCAGGTGATCTCCGCTGAGCGTCATTACTTCCCACGTTTAGTAAGAGAAGCTATAGAGATCAAAAAACATCCTAAGAACTTTAACAGAGAAGATGGTTTTAAACTAGCACAAGCGTGGAATCCGGTGGTTAGTTTATGTAAATCGAAAATAGTGCAAAGTGTGGTGCGTAAGGATACAGTTAGTGTTGTGTGTCGTGATATGGAACCTAAAAAAAAACGAACTAGACGTAGGTTAATTTTAGTGCTTGTCAACGGTTTCTCCGCAGTTTGGACGTGACCACGATCCATGCAACTGTAACAAGGAATTCTGTAAGAATTCATAAACCGCATATCGTGAGTTAAGTATTAAAATGTATCAATTCCGCGATAATACTAGTCTAAAATCATAAACTTTGTACCCATATTCTTAGTGATATAAAAAAAACTTTGGATACTTTTTATTAAATATTTAAAAAATTAACCGCAGAGACGATTGTTTGTCTTGTAGGCTTCAACACGAACAAACCGGCGGCTAAAAGCTATTTTTTTAACCGACTTCCCAAAGGAAAGAGATTATCTATTCGTCACGTTTTTTTATGTATGTTCGGCCGTTTTGGCCAGATTCCGCCGACCTACCGACACGATTCATACATTGTATGCGGCTAGTTTCACGGGCGGTTCCACTATGAGGAAAATAAAAACCTTCCAGCAATTTTCCCGGAAAATTGAAAAATGTCGGTTTCTCAAAAACTCGAATAACTTGAGTGTTTCCGAACCGATTTCAATTATTTTTCTTTCGCTTGTATAGAACACTTGTAGTTTCATGATCCAGCGAACTACACTAGCGATAACAGCGACTTCGGGACTATGTACTAAGTACTGGGTATGCTCCAAGCCAAGTTGTATTTAAATTCTTTCTTACTTTTTTATAGCATGGAAGTCGGTTGTATTTTTTTGTTTAATTTTTTTCATATATAATCAGCCTCCTCCTGACCAATCGATAAACAATAAGACATATTGTAACTTTATGGATGTAAGTATTCATAAAACACCAGCAACCTTCTAAATTCATTTAATGAAAGTGGCAACAGTTAGCCCTCATACCGGATTCAGCCCGTTTCGTAATAGGATCCGACTCCCGGTACGTTTTAGGTGGCGACAAAGGAAGTGACATTGGAAGCTTTTTTCTCATTGACCTTTATCCCGGTGGCATAATTCAATTATCCAGTACAAAAGTTTATTGAGAATTCAACCCCTAAGGGGATTAAATAACAATATAATAATGTAATAACCCCTAAGGGGTTAAATGCTCGTGTTGTTGTTTCCATCCATCCATCCATCAGCCCTCTGATGTCCACTGCTGGACATAGGCCTCCCCTAAATAGCGCCACTCCAACTGGTCCTGTGCCCTCTGAATCCAACGGTTTCCCGCTGTCTTCTTCAGGTCATCGGTCCACCTGGTAGCGGGGCGACCATTAGGGGGGTTTTGCCAGTAGTCACCGCGCCTGACTAGCGAATTTCACAGGAGATGCTGCTGCCCATCTCCTGGATGTTTTTATCCCTTAGTCGCCTCACACGGCATCCACGGGAAGAGAGGGAGTGGTTCTATTCAAGACCGACACCACACAGCCAATTGCTAGCCAGTTGTTGTTTATTATTAGGTTATTCCCGCGGATTCAAACGCTTCGGTCACGTCTACTCTAAACTTTCTGTGTGCCAAATTTTAACGAAATGCGACCATAGTTTTTGCGTGAAAGAGTAACAAATACATTTATCTGCACAATTTCTCGTATTTGTAATATTAATAAGAACTTGCGTGTACAAAGACACAGACAACAGCTAGTATTACATAAATCTAGCGCTTGATTCATCGTCCCCATTTGTGGTAGCTTTCAGACTACAGTGAAATTTAATAGCTCTGATTTTGGCATGAAACACTACTGGAATATTGATTTGTAACCCTGTTCAGACATTTCGCTATGTACTTGACAATAACAAATACTTATTTGTTATTCAGAAGTGAAATTGAGAAGGTGGGAAGGTTAGCAATATTGTAAAACGTATGTGGTTTGACCGTAGAGGTAGCAAAATTCTAGCGAACCATTTCATTGTTTCAGTCGATGAGTGTGGTTGACAGCTTACTTAGGTATGGCCAGTCCAGTCCTCAGGAGTGTCAACGTACTAGTGGTTGACTAAGTATAAATAGGATGGGTCCTATAGTACATAACTTTGTTATGTATGAATTTACTCACAAAATAAATGTGACGCAGAATAAAGTTTCCAAAGGTGTATAAAATGTATAAAGAGATAGATACACTAAACCGTCAGGTCGATTTTAATTTAAATATAGGATTTTAATTTTATTTATATATTAATTTATTTAATTTTATATTATTTATATATTTTTTAATTTTAATTTATTTATAGGTGAACCCAACATTAATACTTTAAGAGAAATGATTTTGATTTTGATAATAATAAATATTACATTATGTATTTGATTAATAAATTGACTTTTTTACTTGTCATAAAAGTGTGCAATGAAAACAGTGCCTCGAAACGAGTTTATTAAGTTCTTTCATTACATCACGTTTGTTGAATCGTAATTTGCGTTACGTTTTTGTCTGAGGCGCAATAGGTACCGGGTTCGATTCTCGTCCAGACAGATATCTGAATGATGATTTAGATTCCTGTTCTGGGTCTGGGTGTTTATGTATTCTTCTTGTTTGTGTCCATGGCACAACACAGGAGAAAATCCTACTGTGGGGCTATTAGTGTAGAAAGCGTGTGTGTGTCTATCGATGTAAAGTAGATTGCAAGTTGTGGCCGAAAACGCAACAGTAGGCGTGCAATACATTGAAATGTATAACAAGAAACTTAATGAACTTGTTTTGAGAAAACCAAATAATCTTGTACGAAGGGTAGAGAATAAGTGATATTAAGATCCCAGTTGGAGCGCTGCCCGTGATATTAGCGTTTTATGTAGTACAGTGGGTTGAATAAGCTACAGCGTCGCTTAATAGGTCACAACTGCCCGCTGGCGTAGAATATATACAAACAATAGATGTGCTATCAAAACTTGTTGACCGGATATTTTGAAGAGCAGCAATTTTGTGAGACTTGTTAATATTATGCGCATTCGCATGCGCATTAATAAGAATTGATGCGAATATTTTGCTGATATTAATATTCAATGATTAGTAAATAAAGGTTGCCAAATCTATCCAAAGTCACTATTTTTTTAATGTTAAAATGAATCTCATCAACCCATTATTGACCCACTGCTGGGCACGGGTCTTCTCTCAGAATGAGAGAGTTTAGTCCACCGCGCTGGCCAAGTGACGAATTGGTGATGGTGCGTTTGGTTTAAGTGATTAAATAATAACATTGCTATACAACACCTATACATTATATGATGTAGACGGTATGTATGTGTAGAATCGGTTGAAAACACGTATTACCTAGGAAAATATCCTACCATCAATTTGTTGCGTAAGCCGCTCAAAGCTCTCGCAGCAATACCAAGTTTTCAATATTACTACCAATTCAAAACTATCTTTAGGTTGTAGAGTTTTGAGGTCTTCATTTAATTGTTGCAGGCTACAATAAAAAATAGAAAGTATGTGTGTACTTATGTACACGCGTTAGAAGTTATACTTCTTTGGCGTAACAAGTTTTTTTTTTAATATTTTATCTGTCGCCTAATTCCATGATATATGGGTATGAAAGAAAAGATGTAAAAAAATGAAAGTTTTATAAAAAAATGGTCCTAAATTTTTAACCAACGAAATACATAGACAACTATTTTATGTATGCAGGCAGTCCTCGACTTACGTCGTTTGGATTTACGTCATTTCGAGTTACGTCGAACCATATTTTGACACTATTCCTTAAACATGTGTCAATTGTTTCGATTTACGTCATAGGAGAATTCATTTGTCGCGAAGTAGACGTCTGCTGGAAGGCCTTTTTTGTTCTCGAGGGGGCAACGTTCAAAAGGTACAAAAGGGTTATGTGGGATTCTTACCGCACTAACCCCCCCGATGGCCGTCCTCGGCGCTATAAGAGGACTCCGGGACCTCCTCCGGGATTCTGCTGGAAGGCCAAATGCATGCACCGCGCATATAGAATTAGCATCTTCTATTGATAACACAGAAAGGAACTGACACCACAAAAACTTTCTGCAGCCTTTGCAAGCTTGGTTAATGCTATGAATATGGTACTAACTACTATGAATATTTTTGATGAAACTTATACTGACTTTGAGAGAAGTTTTGATGATAATAAATAAAAAAATAATATCAGTGTTACCTGTTTGATAAAAAGAAGCGAAGCCATCAAGAATGATAGATGATAGTTTTTTTAAGCCGAGAGTTAAATTTATTATATCTGTTATTCATTTTTGATTTATTATAGTTATTAACATACGTATCACGTATGTATACCAATAATAACTATTTCATACATCCATATAACATAATTACTTTAAATACTTGCTCTCAATAATAAAGCATCTATTTTGTTATAAATTCAGTTTTTATTTTTATTTTGAGGCCTTGAGGAACGTTACCCTTGAGTACCGTTACTTACCGTTGAAAAAAACGTGCGACACTCGGTAAAGCTATTATAAGCATAGCATTTTATATGAACATAAGCTTCGTACTGTCGTACCATATACAGACACGTTAAGCGAACGCTCGGCCACGCTACATGGTAGGCGGAGTAGTTAGGTTTTTTTCGTTACTCAATTTCTTGAATCGGTCGCGCTCAAAGCCGGCCATAAAAGTTATGCAATAGCTTAAAATATGTCTCGATTTACGTCGTTTCGATTTACGTCGCGTGTTTCGAAAACCTAACATGCCCTAAGTACGCGGGAGGGCTGCCGGTTTACGTATATAGTAATTTACAAGTAATTTTCCCAAAATACTTGGATTTATTATCTTCCATCTGAAATTTTCTCAACAATGTTCCTTGATTACAGATTCCAAAATACAGGGTGGTGTTGCTTGGCGACGCCGGCGTCGGGAAGACCGCCCTCGTCTCCCAGTTCATGACGTCAGAGTACATGAACACTTACGACGCTAGTCTTGGTAAGAAATTAACGTATATTTAATTTTGTAGCATTACCTATATAGTATAAAGTATGAAGTACTATATTGTATGAAATTAATATGAGCCTCTAATTATACGCTTAAGTGCCTGAGTTTCTAAATATGTGCTTCATTTTGTGTAGAATGTGTCATAGACGAAGTAATAGATAGACTCCTAATATTTAAATTTTCATGCAGATAATTTTGTTAGTGTCATGTGGTAGTTTTGAATATATCACTCCTTCTCTTCTCGTGGTTATCGAAGGAGACGCCTAGGACTAAATTCAGGATATAGACAGCATTTACCTCCTTTGTTACATCAACACCCACTGCGATCACTGACACGCATGCAAGATGCGTTGACTATGGCCAAAACGTGAAGGTTTTGACACAGTTTTTGTAGGTGGTAGAACCAGTGTAGTTCGACCGGGGAAGTACCACCGCCATACCTATTTCTAGCGTGAAGCATTTCTTGCGTTTCGATGGAAGGGTGTGATTGCCGGCACACTTTCACATGAGGCGACCATCATGGTCCTCGGGAGTAGCAACGCATCTGTGGTTGACTTCAGATAGAACCCATGTTCTGTATGAAGTTGATTACAGATGTCCATGGGCGGCAGTGATCACTTACCATCAGGTGGACTGCATGCCCGTTTGCTACTTCAGTCTGATAAAAAAAATGAAAAGACGACGTGGTAAAGTAAATTTATGTAGAAAATATTACAAACATATGACAGATTATAGCCAAAATTTTCATTATATTAATATTGCACACACTATGTTAACAGCGTTTAGAAATGGAATGAAATGTCTAAATTTGGAAAGGGCCTACGGGGCACTTACAAATTGCCAGTTCCATTTTTTTACACTACGTCCGGCTCTGAACACGTTTTTACGTTGGCAGTGTTTTTAAAAGTAAATATAACTATACGTAACAAATTGCAAACCTTTTTATCGGATTAAAAGCTTTTAAACAAAGATATATTAATACGTGACGAAAAAACTTGTGATTCGTTTTTAATATACTTGCCGTAGGCGGAGGGGTGTGAAACTACGCACGGTTATAGTTGATGTGGAGAAGAATTGCGCAATGCTAATATTTTTTTCAAATAATGCATAAAACATACATTAAATCAACTAAAAAACATTACACTCACTACCTTGAATTTGACACAAACACATAATAAACGAAATAGAACATTCAATGTCTTACTATGAAACACATAACGTCAAAGATGTCAGATGTCTTTGTCATAATATCCGCTATTGCTTTTAAATGCAGCTTATTTATTAAACTTCTTTTTACGTTTGAAAAATTTTACAATTTATTTAAAATAGAGACATATTGGTGCTAATAAAAAGTTTAGTTTTTTCATTTACGGTCGTTACGGTCGAATTTCACCGTTGCGACGGGTGGCTAGTGCAAAGAAAGGCACGAACTGCAAGTTATTATGAAAAAAACATTCATTTGGTAAAACCTAAATTTGCCGACGGGTATTTTGTTTCTTTACAACTTATTTAATTTAATTTGTTTAGAGGTTTAAGTCAAAATAGTAACATAAAAGTGTTATGATATGTACATATTTTTGTAATGGTCTAATACCATTTGATCGTTATAATTAAAAACAATCATTCCTCTCTCGCCTTTTTTTATGATATATAAAAATATTTAAAAATCACATAGCCTATGCGACTCTGCAAAAGAACAAGATTCCATTGATATATATAATTTTATATATAATCATTACTATTAATTAACAGATTTTAAAGTTTAACTTCAATCGAAGAAATAAAGTTTAAATAGCAAAATATATTAATAAGCCAATTTTAACTGTGTACCTAGAGCACCAAGTTTTCAATTAAGGTATAAGTTACAATCGCCCACTCCGTTTGAATTGTAGCGTGTGCCAAAGAAGGGAACATACATACAAACATACATACATACCTATATACACTCGAAAAACATTATACGCCTGACGCAGTCGGATAAAAATGAAAGAGAGCATGCATTAGCCACGTATATATACAAGCAGGCAATTCTACTTGCAGTGAGCAAGTCATATATTATCCTGTGTGCCCGTCGTGAATGCTTTGTTTCGTACGTGACTGCTTAGTAAAATAAAAGAAAAATGGACTCAGGGAAAACATGCTTGGATTTTATTATTAGAGATGCGATCTAGTCAGAAAATAAGTCCGACAGTAAGGCAGCGCTGCATAATTTTGCAAGGTAGAGCGTATGCGTAGATTATAGTAGTATAGTATATTAATAGGAGTATTTGATTGGGTTGGTACGACCGTCACACCTATTTCTAGCCATATTGACTACGACCACAGTATTATTATATTTGTACCGTGCTACAACTTATCGTGTTGTGTCGTGTATCGTGTATCGCATGAAAACACACCTTGTGTTTTCATCTCACAAGTAATACATAATTATGTACACTACATTACTATTGTGTTTGCCAAGTCAATCTATTTATTTAAAACGTTAAAGATTTTTAATATTGATATGGTCACTAAAATAAGCTGATAATAGGTGAGATAATTACGTAACAGCTTAAGACAGACGGTCCTTTGAGTAGGAACTGAATAAATTAATAAACGACTTGGTGTTATATGGATCTCACAATTTTTTTCGGTAGAAGAACTGATTTGCGAGACTTGGGTTTTTGTAAAATAGTTTTTTTGAAGTGAAACTTCTTTAGGCGCATGAGGGTAAAATTTTTACAGATGAAACGTCACGCCGGTATGCAACGGAAGTGTCGGAAAAGAGAGACAGAGTGATCGAGACCGATTGAGAGAGAGTAAGACAGGGCGAACGTAGCATGAGCAACTAGCCGTGGAGTGAGAGTAGGGAGCAAGCGAGTGAGAAAGATTGAGAGAAAAAGTGAGACAGAGCGAACGTCGTATCACGCCTTTTTCCCTTCCTCTTAATCTTGGAAATTTAAAGTTTTAGATTTGTATAAATATAAACAAGATTTATAAATTAGTTCGCCAAAGAAGTTTCACTTCTGACATGTGTACTTTGTACGCACGCATGTTTTTTTTAATGTGAACTTATTTCTTTCTGTAGATAATCCTATCTTTTTCTCTTCTGTTACCTTCTACTTCTTGTATACCAACAACAAATTTTCTTCACGTTAGTAATATTTAATGCAGCGCTCGTCAAACGACTCGGTTAAAGTTAATCCTTAAGTAATAATGGCGCAATTTTGGGCAATTTACTCTGCTTAGTATTCACATTCTTGCTCGTTTAGTCCGTATTTCCGTTAATAATTTTACAAGTTACCGTTGAACATAAACGCAAAAGAGCCCACAGATGCGTTGCTACTCCCGGGGACTAAGATGATCGCCTTATATAAAATTGTGCAGACAATGCATTTCGATGGAATGGTGTGGCTTCAATCGAAATGCAAGAACTGCTTTACGCTAGAAATAGGTGTGACAGTGGTACATCCCCGGGCGAACTACACTGGTTCTACCACCAATTTTATGTGAGGCGACCATCTTAGTCCTCGGGAGTAGTGACGCATCTGTGATTGACTTTAGATAGAACCCTATGTTTTGTATGAAGTTGCTTACAGATGTCCATGGGCGGCAGTGACCACTTACCATCAGGTGCACTGCATGCGTTTGCTACTTCAGTTAGATAAAAAAAGGTAAAATGCAAACTCGCTTGCTATTTCAATCTCATGAAAAAAAAAGTTACGATCACCATGGAGCTTTCTTAGCTACTTCAATCTTATACAAAAAACAAGGTCGAACAAAATAAATTACTATTTAGACGTATATTTTTGTATTACACTAGTCAAATAGTTATTATGTAAAACCCCGGCTCCCGTGACTCACTTCATATTAATATAATAGAAATATGTAACGTTACTTCATACTATAATTTATTATGGCAAAATTGATGGCAAAAAACGCCTTTGTATTCTAAGTAATAGCTCAAGATTTCAGTTAAGTAATGTTTGTATTTTTTGGCAGTCGTTCAAATATCTTTGTATAGTTTGAAATATGTCTGAAATTAATATCCTAATGTGTTATTGTAGGCTATAGTATAGTCGTAGTAATTATATTAAGATGCTTTATTTTTTAAACAACTAATTATGAACAAATATTGAGTGTCTTCATTGCAGCGAAACATTTTCCGACGCTGTAGTAAATAATTGATAGCTACGGGTTATTAAACAAATTATTATAATAGAAATCAAAACCCGTCCAATTAACTGCAATAAGTCCGACAATCATACGAGTATATTAGAATAATAATCATAATATATTAAATATAAGGTGCTCTACGCGTTAACAAACGCAGTTATGGTAGATTTTGCTGCAATATTTATTTGTACGAAGTTCTTTATCGCGCGTTGCGAAGGAGGCTATACGGAAAAAAATCTGACGAAAAGTTGTCACGACACTTTTTGCTGTGTAGTGCACAGTTTTCTCTCTCTCTCTCTCTCTTCCTCTCACAGAAAGCAAGCCAATTATTTTCGTTTCGTCTTCCTATTTTGCTTTCAGCAGTGTAGTGTCGCGATAATTATTTTTGTTTTGTTAAGTTTATACCGGTTTTTGTACATAATAAATAATAATGTAATAGAAAATAATAACAATAATAAATAAAAAATATTACAATTCCTTCACTAATTCATAGAATGAAACTTTGTTCCATCCGAATGTCCCTTGACGCCTTTCAACTTTTTGTCCCTAGAATATGTTAGAGAATACATACATAAGTCGGGAAAAAGAGTTATAACACTGAATGTTTCAAGTTCGATGCTTGTTTAAGCCCGGATATTGCAAACAAAGGCACGAACTGCTTTACGCCAGAAGTAGGTGTGAAGGTGGTACTGGGTCTACTTTTGTTTCTACAATACACCCATTGAACACCTAATTCCACACAAAGTACACAAGCAAACGTAATCTCATCAGATGTGGGTGTTTTAGTTAGCGTGACGAGGGTTCCTGAGGCAATTTGACATTCCCATAATGGGAGCCTAAGTACTTCTTTAAGAACCCCGAAACATTTCAATAGAAGATATTATTACTAATATATTTAAGGTATATGTAACATATATGAGTTTTTTTTTAATCTGATTGAGTTGCAAATGAGCACGCAGTCCACCTGATGCTCACCCACTGCCGCCCATGGACATCTGTAACCAACTTCATACAGAACATGGGTTATATCTGAAGTCAATCACAGATGCGTTGCCACTCGCGAGGACTGTGATGGTCGCCTCATATAAAAGTGTGCCGGCAACCACACCCTTCGATCGAAACGCAAGAAATGCTTCACGCTGGAAATAGGTGGGGCGGTGGTACTTCCCCGCGCGAACTACACTGGTTCTACCTCCTTCAAAATTATGACTGAAGTAGCAAACAAGTGCAATACACCTGATGTTATGAATGCCGCGCATGGACATTCCTATTTTCATTGCGACGACCCGCGTGGCGGAGCGGTTACCATACCGGTCTGACGCGCAATGGGTCCCGGGTTCGATTCCCGGCCAGACAGGTATCTGGAATGATGAGTTTAGATTCATGTTCTGGGTCTGGGTGTTTGTGTATTCGTCTTGTGTGTGTCCATGGTACCCACGACACAGGAAAAAATCCTAGTGGGGGACACTAGAAAGCGTAAGCTTATTGTAATATATTCGCAGTAAACAGTTAATATTTTGATGCGTCGATTCTAAATAACGAACTACCTACAAATTAGTAAAATCTTAAATCGAACCGGATTCTTCTCTGAGCCATCAATCCCACGAAGAGTTGTGTACATGTTAGCATCGATTATAAGGATGTACGATGGAAATATACATAAAACTTCGAACATTTTTCATAAGCATGAATGATCTCATTCTTTATTCACGGTTGTGCCACAGACATACAGATAGTTTCGAAATGCTTTTGACACACGAAAACAACCTCAAAGTTTCCCGTGTTATTTCCTTGTCAATCCTATGTATCGTCGTCAACCCATTACTGTCCCACTGCTGGGCCGGGGTCTTCTCTCGGAATGAGAGAGCTTAGGCCATAGTCCACCGCGCTGGCCAAGTGCGAATTGGTGGACATTTCGTCCTATGTATATTATAGAGTATTTTGTATATTTTCCAGCTTTACTAAAAAAAGAGTTTTTGGTGAAAGTTTTGTGGTTAAAAGCTTATTATTGGACTTAATAGTTGGTACGTATATTTTATGCCCCTATCACATTAGGACACAGAGGTAGAACTAAATGGGATCAATGTAGACCGCATTAATATGGCGATAGGTTTTGTTTATCACTACATAGTATAAAACAAAGTTGCTTCCCGCTGTCTGTTTCTATGTATGCTTAGATCCCACATAATAGAATAATCCCACATAACCCTGCGTTGCTCGCACGGCGTCGTCGTCGGCATACCTTTTGAAGGTTTCCCCCTCGAAAACAAAACAAAAAAAGGTTTAATCATAAACGGTGTTAATCCGTGTTTACAATAGATGCCGTAATGTGACATAAAGACACGCATGATATGTAAAAGACATCAAGAAATGAATACTTACTTTTTATATAACTGATGACTGAAGTCTGACTCATTTCAGAATAAAAAAGTTTAAGGCCAAAATCCACCGCGTTAGATAATTCCAATTGGTCTACATACTTTGAGAAATTTATTTTAATAGAATATTCGGGTATACAGTTTCCCATTGAAAATCTTGCCTTTAAAGCGAGTGATGCTGCGGGTGAAAACTAGCGAGTGTATAAGGTATTATTTTAGTTTCATTTATTACGATGATCCCAAGTAAACCGAATTATAGTTTATTTAAGATACGCGCGGTCAGATTATTAATTGAACTTTCTAATTGGACCTGTCTCGAATCTGATTGGCTTGCACTAATTAACCACAAATGAAGCTTGTAATATTTGTAAGCGTTGATTTTGTATAGAAATTGTTTAACTCGCAATAAACTGTAAGGCAAGTACAGTCACGTGCAATAAAAAGTAAACACGTGCAGATTTTCAAATAAATGTCCACTCCGAAAATTTCAAAAACAAATAGCCACTTAATAATTCATACTAGAGTAGTGATAGCCTAATGGTTGAAACTTGCCCTCTCGATCGGGTGGTCCGATGTTCAAACCCAAGCACGCACCAGTGATTTTTCTAAAATAATATGCTTTTCACTTTTCACTTTTCACTGCTTTTCAGTGAAGGAAATCATCGCGAGGAACCTACACACTCGAGAGTGCTTTAAAAAAAATTCTCGTAGATGTATGAAGTCCACAATTTGCACTTGACCAACGCGGTGGACTATGGCCTATAACTCTCTCATTCTGAGAGAAGACCCGTGCCCAGGGAACAATAATGGGTTGACGACCCATCTAGACAGGCTGAGTTGCAAACATTAGGCTATCACTATTCTAAGACCCCACGGGACCTAAACGTACACCTATTTCTAGCGTGAAGCATTTTTTGCGTTTCGATGGAAGGGTGTGGTTGCCGACACACTTTTATATGAGGCTACCATCATCCTCGGGAGTAGCAACGCATCTGTGATTGACTTCAGATGGAACCCATGTTCTGTATGAAGTTGATTACAGATGTCCATGGGCGGCAGTGGCTACTTACCATCAGGTGGACTGAATTCTCGTTTGCTACTACAGTCAGTAAAAAAAACACGCACGCTTTCAACACTCATAGCCCCACACTAGGATTTTCTCCTGTGTCGTGGGTACCATGGACACACAAGACGAATACACAAACACCCAGACCCAGAACAGGAATCTAAACTCATCTTTCAGATACCTGTCTGGCCGAGAATCGAACCCGGAACCCATTGCGCGTCAGACCGGTATGGTAACCGCTCGGCCACGCGAGTCGTCAAAAGTAAAAAAAAAATAGTTTCAATAATGTTCAAATCACTAAATAATTTTCACGCTTTAAAAGTGTATTATTTTAAAGATGCATAATACCTTAGTGACATCATATACTATTAAAAGTAGCCGTAATATACCGCCCTTATTAATAAAGCTCGTTCCCCTAATCGTTTTGGGAAGAAAAGTGAATATTTAAAGAAGAATTACGTCGGATTATAGCTAAGAGCTCTTCGCGTCTTCATATTATGGACCAATTATCACTTGCTCGGTATAACAGATGTTATTTTATGAATTACTGATGGCCTTGTCGTTTGGCCACAAAATTCGCGTTTTAAACGAGGCTAAAGATTTTTTTTTGAAGCCGGAGTCAACAAAAAAAATCTTTAGAGTCGTTTTAAAATGCGTATTTCGTGACCATGTTGTTTGGCCACGAAATACGCGTTTTAAAACGAGTCTAAAGAATTCTTTTTTAAAGCCGGAGTCATAAGTACTCATATATGTTCTTAGACTATATAAGTAACATGTATGTGAATCAGAATTTGGTCCTTTTAAACACTTTTGTTACCCGACTGTATCAAAAGGAGACTAATGTTTTTGGCTTTCAAATGTCTTGTTTTTATTTTTTTTGCATAAGTTTGCTCCAGTATTTTCAAGCGTATGTATGCATATATGAATATTTATATGCATGTATGTCGATTTCATTGGCACGCTATACAGCTCAAACGGCTTGACGGATTGTAACAAATGATATATCACTGCAATCGACATAATTGTCAAAGCGGAATAGGCATATAGCCTTTGCAAATTCCTGTTTCCTGTTTTGCATTTACTGTGTATGTGGAGGCGATTCCAACCATATGTCATACCTTACAAAGATACGGACATACATACAACTATAATTCCTATATTCAGTCAGGGTATGTGACTTGTGGTGTCGGTTTTGATAGAACCATTCTCTCTCTTCCCGTGGATGTCGTACGAGGCGACTAAGGGAAAAAATGCAGTAGAAAAGCAAAAAAGAAAATGACGACCCGCGTATGAGTAAAGATATTAATTTTCTATAGCTCCAACAATGAACGTGTTTCTATTATTTTTTTACGGATTACATAAAGATTTGCCGTAACGGATTTGTATTTATATCAATAAATTCATACGCCAAAAATAAAAAATAAAAACTCTCAATTAAAAACTAACTTAAAGAAATGTTTTAAGAGATTTCGAAGGAATCATCGAAAGAAAAATGTAGGTTAAGAATATAAATCAGCTAATTTAAGATGCGGACGGAGTTTTAGTATAAATTGCAAGAACGCCTTTAATGACAAACAAACATGCAGTTCGTCTGATATTAAGCACCTACTGTCGCCCATAAACATCTGTACTTAACACTAGATAAAATAAGAGCCCTACCCAAGGCCGGCCACTGATCCGTTACACTATTATTTGTATCTGACCGAAGTAGTAAACGAGCATGCAGTCCACCTGATGGTTGACCGGGTTCGATTCCCGGCCAGACAGGTATCTGAATGATGAGTTTAGATTCTTGTTCTGGGTCTGGGTGTTTGTGTATTCGTCTTCGTGTGTGTCCATGGCACCCACGACACAGGAGAAAATCCTACTGTGGGGCTATGACTGTAGAAAGCGTTTTTTTTATAATTTTAGGAAAATCTGTGGCCTGAGATTTGAACTTCGGACTTCCCGATCGAGAGAGTAATTTCAGCCATTAAACTATCACTGCTCTATCTAATGTCTAATGTTAGAATATATGTTTGTAATAGATCTAATGTTTTAGTTCACACCTCTTGGTCGTTAATCGTTTAATACAGCGGTCGGCAACCTTCTTGACATGTATCGTGAGGAAATCTACACATCTTAAAGTTCTTATAAAAAATCTCAAAAACGGTGTAAGTCCATCAATTCGCATTTGGCTAGCGTGGATTTACCACACCACTACCATACCATGGCTTAGAACTGTCTCATTCCGAGAGAAGACCTATATGAGAACGCCCAGTAGTGGAAAAGTAATGGTTTGACGACATTATGTATAACATTCTATATAACATTCTAAAACATTAATCATTTCAAACATCCGGAAGTGATCTTTCTTACATTAGAGGTTCATTGGCACTATGAATATAGGTCTTTGTGGAGTCTATCGGGAAACAGTGTTCATAAGCCCAGCGCGATGACCTCAGGCCGCCCACATGTAAGAAGAATCTTTCATAAAATACAAACAGTTAAGTCTTAACGAAGGGATTTTCATCAATAGCTTCAGCTTTATAGCCTCTTATTTATATTAATTTTCATCGGAAATATTGGTCAAAGTCGAAACGTTAATATTAAATTTTTGGTAGATATAAGTTCTTGTAAAATGTAATTTAATGATTATATCAAATGTGGTAGAACTTCTCGTTATTGATTGCGACTACAAGAAGGACGTGATAAAAGAGTCATAATTATTGGAAGAGTTTTAACTTAGTCCTCAAGGGAAGTTCGATCGGTGAAGTACCATCGCCACCCTATTTTTAGCGTAAAGCATTTTTTGCGTTTCGATGGAAGGGTGTGCTTGCCGGCACACGTTTATATGAGGCGGCCATCATAGTCCTCAGGATTAGTAACGCATCTGTGATTGACTTCAAATAGAACCTACGTTCTGTATGAAGTTGACAGTTGACCATGAGCGGCAGTGACCACTTACCATCAACTGGACTGCATGCTCGTTTACTACTTCGGTCAGATACAAATAATAGTGTAACGGATCAGTGACGGGCCTTGGGTAGGTCTCTTATGTTATCTAGTGTTAATTACAGATGTTTATGGGCGACAGTAGGTGCTTAATATCAGACGAACTGCATGTTAGACTGTCATTAAAGGCGTTCTTGCAATTTATACTAAAACTCCGTCCATATCTTAAATTAGCTATAATTCAGCTAATTTTGTAAGTCTCTAACTACATTGCTCTTTCGATGATTCCTTCGAAATCTCTTAAAACATTTCTTTAAGTTAGTTTTTAATTGAGAGTTTTTATTTTTTATTTTTGGCGTATGAATTTATTGATATAAATACAAATCCGTTACGGCAAATCTTTATGTAATCCGTAAAAAAATAATAGAAACCCGTTCATTGTTGGAGCTATAGAAAATTAATATCTTTACAAAAGGTAACCTTGAACCTACTGACCAATGTCCAAAATTCCCGAAGGAGTCAAGTTATCTCCTAATTCTTGTAGCAATTTGTACGCAGTGAAAATAATGGTCGTCGCGTGACGGAGCGGTTCCTAGCCTGTCATGAGTCGGCTTTCTTATTCCCGTGCGTATATTACCAGAACGATGAGATAAAAGTAAAACGTAGTAAAGAATTAGGTGTCTTAAGTATTTCGTTTTTATTTTGGTGTAGCGTCTTCTATTCAGAGATGTTGATGTATAGTTTCGTAGCAGGTTCTTTCAAAAGTGCTTATTCTTTTTCGGAATAGATCTAATACACTTACGATAAGTTTATTGAGAACTAAGAGTAATGCAGGTTGCCTCACAATATACCCTTCAAGTTATAATAGCGTGGTAATATTTTTTTATATACTTTTATAAATTTCATTATAAATGAATTGTAAGAAACAGTAAGTTTTAATCTTGTGCGAGGTAAAAAATCCGGTCAGGGTTAGATCCATAGGAAACTAATATCATTAGAATATGAAAGGTTACCTTGAACCCACTGGCCAATGTCCAAAATCCCCTGAAGGTGTTAAGTTATCTCTTAATTCTTGTAGCAATTTGTACGCAGTGAAAATAATGGTCGTCGCGTGACGGAGCGGTTTCTAGCCTATCATGAGTCGGCTTTCTTATTCCCGTGCGTATATTACCAGAACGATGAGATAAAAGTAAAACGTAGTAAAGAATTAGGTGTCTTAAGTATTTCGTTTTTATTTTGGGGTAGCGTCTTCTATTCAGAGATTTTGATGTATAGTTTCGTAGCAGGTTCTTTCAAAAGTGCTTAATCTTTTTCGGAATAGACCTAATACACTTACGATAAGTTTATTGAGAACTTAGAGTAATGCAGGTTGCCTCACAATAAACCCTTCAAGTTATAATAGCGTGATAATAATTTTCTATATACTTTTATAAATACTAGTCACCCGTAGCATCGGCCGAAATTCGACCGTAATTTAAATTAAAAATCAAATGTCATCTGACATTCTTGACGTTGTGTCTTTTCATAGTAAGACATTGAATGTTCTATTTCATTTACTAAGTACATATGTGTTTGTGACAAATGCAAGGCAGTGTGTGTAATGTGTTTTTAGTTGATTTTATGTATGAAAAATGCATTATTTGAAAAAAATATTAACATTCTGCACTCCTTCTCTACGTCCACTATAACCGTGCAAAATTTCATACTAATCCGTCCGCGGCATATTACTTAAAAATCCGTCACAAATTTTTGCTTCACGTATTAATATAATAATGATAATAGATGAATTGTAAAAAACAGTAACTTTTACTCTTGTGCGAGGTAAAAAATCCGGTGAGGGTTAGATCCATAGGAAACTAATATCATTAGAATATGAAAGGTTACCTTGAACCCACTGGCCAATGTCCAAAATTCCCGAAGGAGTCAAGTTATCTCCTAATTCTTGTAGCAATTTGTACGCAGTGAAAATAATGGTCGTCGCGTGACGGAGCGGTTTCTAGCCTGTCATGAGTCGGCTTTCTTATTCCCGTGCGTATATTACCGGAACGATGAGATAAAAGTAAAACGTAGTAAAGAATTAGGTGTCTTAAGTATTTCGTTTTTATTTTGGTGTAGCGTCTTCTATTCAAAGATTTTGATGTATAGTTTCGTAGCAGGTTCTTTCAAAAGTGCTTAATCTTTTTCGGAATAGATCTAATACACTTACGATAAGTTTATTGAGAACTTAGAGTAATGCAGGTTGCCTCATAATATACCCTTCAAGTTATAATAGCGTGATAATATTTTTTGTTACACTTTTATAAATATGATGATGAAGAACCAGTTACTTGTACTCTTATGCGAGGTAAAAAATCCGTTCAGGATTAGACCTATAGGATATATAGTAAAACAATTAGGTATTTAAAGTATTTTGTTTTTATTTCGATGTAGCGTCTTCTATTCAGAGATTTTGATGTACAGTTTCGTAAAAGGTTATTTTCAAAAGAACTTTTCAAATATACATATATATGAATAACACTTTGCAAAAGAGTTATGTAAATTTCCTCACAATATTACTCTTCGCCGTTTAATATTGTGATTATTAATTTCCATTTACTTATTTTATATAACGTGTCATATACCTATATCATGTTTACACTTACAAGTAGACAGTTAACGTATTTAACATTTAATACACGTCCCAGAACCTATACATAGTTATGTAGGTTTCTTCACAGTGTACCTACTGTTCGCGGTTTAACCTTTGATAATTATTAATTTGTGTACACTTTTGTAGTAAGAATGTTATTTCATTTCACATATTAACAGTTAAAAAATATATATGAAAATCAAGATACAATAGCCTGTAATGTAGTTAATGTAAAATAAGGATTCTAATTGGATGATGGATTGTATTTTTGACCAGTGATAGCATAATGATTGAAACTTGCCCTCTCAATCGGGAGATCCAAGATTCAAACTCAGGCACGCACCACTGGTTTATGTGCGTATTAGAAATTAATTACCACTACTTTTCGATAAAGGAAAATATTGTGACATACGCCCGAGTTCTTTAAAAAATAAAAAGCTAAAAAGTTATCGGAGGAGTGTGAAGTCCACCAATTAGCACTTGATCAGCGCGGTGGACTATGGCCTAAAACTCTCTCATTCCGAGAGAAGACCCGTGACCCGTAATAATGGGTTGACGATTTGTATTTATTGTTACTTTCACATAAAACATACTAATTGCATCTTTCTCTATAAGGTAACAACAAAAAATTAAAAACAAAAAATACAACCGACTTCCATGCCACATAAAAGTAAAAAATAATTTAAATACATGTTGGTTTAGAGCAAACACAGTACTTAGTACATAGTCCCGAAGTCGGCGCTCATATAAGATACATGTAGTTTCGTCATGATCCAGCTAAATATGGTGAGCACCCTGCATCATCAGGGTTGAGGAGTTGAAGGTCAATTTTTTTATAATATGTCTTTGCTTAGTATTGTTATTACATACCCATAAGCACCAAATGGTCAACCCCTATGGTTTAGGCTTGAGGCACCCCTGCATCATCAGGATTGAGGAGTTGAAGGTCAAATTTTTCATCACATGTCTCTGCTTAGTAGTCTTATTACATATATGTAAGCATCAAATAGCTAATGTTATAGTTTAGGATAGCTGTAACCCTGCATCATCAGGATCGAAGAGTTGAAGGTCAAATTTTTCGTCAACCTATATAAGCATAGATATATAATACATATTCCAAGTTTCATAAGAATCGAATCGGCAGAAGCCGAGTTATCTCAAATTATCTAAAAAACTTGAGGAGCGGTGGTGGTTTCCACCCCATAACTCAAAGAGTTAAGCATCACAGTATACCCATGTCCAAAAGAAAAAGTTGCGTGACGAAATTTCCTATCAAATGAAAGAAAGAAAATGGAAATCGGTTTAGAAACACCCAAGTTATTTAAGATTTTAAGAAACCGACATTTTCCAATTTTCCGGGAAAACCGCCGGAAGGTTTTCATTTTCCTCAATATGGGACTGCCTGTGAAACTAGCCGCATACAATGTCGTATGAATCGTGTCGGTAGGTCGACGATTTCTAGCCATTTCGCCCGAACATACATAAAAAAAAAAAAAAAAATATACGTGACGAATAGATAACCTCTTTCCTTTGGGAAGTCGGTTAAAAATAGCATAAGTTCATTTGATCATAAGTGTTGACAGAGGGCCACGTGACCCTTAGGTTATTTTCGTTTTCGTCCATATGTTTTCAGGAAGGTCGCGAGCTAGGCAGTTCGCTCTTTTATTTTCACTGTCCGTAAGCCCGAAATTCATTTGGTTCTACCTTAACTCTTAAAGCTTCCAATCTAGGCGAGCATCTTTTTAAAGGCACATTATTGCTTTACCTAATGTAGGATTCTTACAAATAGAAACATTTCCAAATGTTACGAAAACTCGTAGCACTAATTCAAAGTATATCTACAATTTATTGTACTTATATAAGTTCCGTAAGTAAACGATTAATGTCAGATCACGAATACACTGTGTATTTTTATTGATACAAATATAATTTAAGTCGGAGTAGCAGATGCGATATCGGCCGCACGTGCTACGGCCGATATCGAACGACCGTCCCATGTACCTGTTTCTATTATTTTCTCTCCTATAAAAGGAGTCTGAGGACTATCTTAAGCGCGCATTTGATTTGGATGCATCTCAGGGCACGGACCGCTGTCTGTTTCAACAGACTCACTACTGTCATTTAGCGATAGCCATTGAATTCTGATTGCTGTTAACTTCTTAGTCAGTTCGTCGTCAACCTATTATTGTCCCACTACTGGGCACGGGTCTTCTCTCAGAATGAGAGAGTTTAGGCCATAGTCCACCGCGCTGGCCAAGTGCGAATTGGTGGAGTTCACACACCTCCGAGAATTTTTTTTTTTTAAAGAACTCTCGGGTATTTAGGTTTCCTCACGATGTTTTCCTTCACCGAAAAGCAGTGATAATTAATGTATAAATCAGTGGTGCGCGCCTGGATTTGAACCTCGGACCTCCCGATTGGGAGGGCAAGTTTCAACCATTAGGCTATCACTGCTCTTAGTCTTAGTCAGTTAATTGATCATAACTAAAGTAATCCTTTAGTACCGCTTGTGATGTCCGAAGGCATTGCCGTTTTCGTCTTCTTTTCCGACATATATTATAGTTTGCTGTGTAACTTCGTAGCCACCTCTACGAATTGTAGCACTTCGTAGACTTTGTCGTAACTCTTGAGCACCAGTTTCAGCAGTGTTTCTACATGAATGAGCTCTTTCCCTTTGTGACACTTACTTTAATTTTCGATTTCAGAAACAATGGCTTGTTTCTAATTTTATATTCTACTAGCTCTTACCCGCGGCTTCGCCCTCACGGTCAAAGGTAATTAACATTAGCATTTGATAGAGCGATTCAGAACTTGCAAATGAATTTTACTAACGCCATCTATTAACAACATCTAGAATTACTAAATATGTATAAACTAACAAAACATCGATGTTCTCATGGGAATGACAGAGCGCTGTAAAAAGTAGCCTACGTCGCTCTTAGCTCTCCTATCTTCCAGCATATAAACGATTTCGTATAATAGCTATGTGGCGACGTGAAAGAGAAACAAACACACATTCAAATTTATATATTAGTATTAATAGTATGGATTTTATTAGACGATGCAGTTAAAATAAAGTGATTGGAAATCACTTGACTGTAGTTATTTTAATTATAACTTAATAACTAAATATTCAATTAGAGGCCTCTGATTGTACTCGATTGGATATAATTATTACTACATACTTAAATAAGAGGGCTTCTGCTAATAGCGTAAAAAATCGTAAATATTAAGTCTGAGACACAGGTTTTCTCAAAAAGAATATAGGATAATAAACTCATTAAAAAATGGTGGCGAATTCTGAAAAAAAGGTAGAATACATATTTATTTGCATTTTTTAATTTTGAGATATATGTAGTTATAGGTATATGTTTTTATATCTGACTGAAGTAGCAAAATGCAGTCCACCTGATGGTAAGTGCCACTGCCACCCATGGACATCTGTAATCAACTTCACACAGAACATGGGTTCTATGTGAAGTCAATCACAGATGCGTTGCTACTCCCGAGGACTATGATAAAAGTGTACCGGCAACCACACCCTTACATCGAAACGCAAGAAATGCTTCACGCTAGAAATAGGTGTGGCCGTGGTCGAACTACACTGGTCCTACCACCCTCAAGTTATCGTCATAACATATTTTTTTATGTAATGATGCTTGAAACTAGTAAAGCCTGAAAATCACAAATAACTTCCACTTTGCCTGTAAATATTGCGCGGAACGCTTTATTAAAAATCAATCAATCTAGCTTCAAAGGGCCCGAACCCTCATTAAAATGATAGACTCTTCAACCAGGGTCCTGTTAATAGATTTTCAGTTCTAAATTGCCTTATTGGTTATACTCTAAAGAAAATTGGGTATTCAGTTTTGCTGAAATATTAATTGGACGGTACATTTCATTACTGGACAAAAAATGATGCGGCTTATTTATTGAATTTCTCACTCTTTTACCATCCAGACTGCTCGCCTTTGGAACATGCTCCCTTTACAATTTAAGAAGGTAATGAGCAGGCAGGCATTTAAAGAAAAAGTCACAGGTTATTACCTCAAACAACATATCCGGAACTAATTGTAATGATTATTACTAGTCACCCGTAGCATCGGCCGAAATTCGACCGTAATTTAAATTAAAAATCAAATGTCATCTGACATTCTTGACGTTGTGTCTTTTCATAGTAAGACATTGAATGTTCTATTTCATTTACTAAGTACATATGTGTTTGTGACAAATGCAAGGCAGTGTGTATAATGTGTTTTTAGTTGATTTTATGTATGAAAAATGCATTATTTGAAAAAAATATTAACATTCTGCACTCCTTCTCTACGTCCACTATAACCGTGCAAAATTTCATACTAATCCGTCCGCGGCATATTACTTAAAAATCCGTCACAAATTTTTGCTTCACGTATTAATATAATAATTATTCTACTCGTTGTTTATATTTGTATTGTGCTTATTATATTTATATAGTGTATATTAATTATTATAATTATAACTTTATTAGTATATAAGTATACATGCATATTTATTTTTAATATCTATTTTTGTTTTTTTTTCCCTTTTCTATTCTAATATTTAAATTTAATATAATACCGCCTTCGATGATATCTGCTTTTTCTAAAGGTCGACTGGGAGAGAATGCCTATGGCATTAAGGCCGCCTTAGTACCACTTTAGGTATATAAGCATAAATAAATAAATAAATTTTGTTCCATAGACTTTTATTCTCATAGTCACACACTAGTTTTTCTACTGTGTTGTGGGTACCAGACACATACAGGCAAATCGAGAACAAATGTTGTTTAGATATCTGTCTGTCCGGTGTTCGGACCTAGAACCTATTGCTTGTAAGACCGCTTGTAAGACTACTTTAAAGGTGGTAGAACCAGTGTAGTTCGACCGGGGAAGTACCACCGCCATACCTATTTCTAGCGTGAAGCAGTTCTTGCGTTTCGATAGAAGGGTGTGGTTGCCGGCACACTTTCACATGAGGCGACCATCATAGTTCTCGGGAGTAGCGACGCATCTGTGATTGACTTCAGATGGAACCCATGTTCTGTATGAAATTGATTACAGATGTCCATGGGCGGCAGTGACCACTTACCATCAGGTGGACTGCATGCTCGTTTGCTACTTCAATCAAATAAAAAAAAACTTAGCCATGTAGGACGTCAATAGTATTAATGCAGATAATCTAAATATCTTTTAACTTTTTTAATATCAACGTCGATTGCATAATTTAAAAACTTTTCTTTAGAAAAAGCGAATTGAATCATAAAGAAACCCCTATTCCGTTTATAAAGTTGAGCGCAGATGTTTCTTTTACAGAAGTTGCGTAAAATGTTTGAACTTCACTCATTCATCATAGGTATGATTCAAAAAATTCTACTCCCAAGACGTAAAACTTAGAACAGAGTATTATGTAACTTGAATTCGTTGTTTCGAATGCAAAGGTATAGACCCAAATTACGATGTTTATATTAAAAGATTTTTTCTAGTATATTATTATAACTTTATCAAGAAACAAATCTATTAACACTATATACAAAACAAAATATTAAAAATAAATAAAACATATTTTTTAAAAAAAGTAAATATTGTTAAAGAAAATAAAAAGAAACTATAAATAAAACAAAGAGTCCAAATCACTGCCTCTTGGGAGAGTCCCAAGAATGCTGCCGGCGTTACCTCTTTGAATGGCCAAACTGATTCTTTGGCCAAAATACGCACCAGCCCTTGGGTCTCCTGAAGCGTCAACCAGTCGCGACGATAGTTCTTTGCAGAACCGCCGTGCTTCATGCCCCCATGGACCTAAAGTCTCTAGTATTAGTAGTATTTCTAGTAGTAGTAGTTTTTGAAAGTGGTAGAACCAGTGTAGTTCGACCGGGGAAGTACCACCGCCGCACCTATTTCAACCGTAGCAACACATCTGTGATTGACTTCAGATGGAACGCATGTTCTGTATGAAGTTGATTACAGACGTCCATGGACGGCAGAGACCACTTACCATCAGGTGGGCTGCATGCTCGTTTGCTACTTCAGTTAGTTAAAAAAAAGTAGGATCGAGCATAAAACTGAAGGCGACACGATGGATCTAAGCTATGATGTCACGAAAAGGGATAGTTGTCCACTTAGAAATGCAAACCAATGCTTCATATGCAACTGAACCATGGGACATTGCCTAAGGATGCCCATGGAACTGGTAATTAGTCTACGGCGCCATCACAAATCCTTATACCGGGCGTATATCCATTCTTCAAAGTAAACTTTGAAATGTATGATAGGCAAAGACAATATTGTCCTTGTAGTTCCGGGATCAGAATAGGGCTACGGTATCCCCTGCCTGTCGTAAGAGGCGACTAAAAGGGGCTTTCAGGGTCGCGAGATGGGGGAAGATGGCGGGGGATTAGAGTGGGAGCTCGAACCGTTAGGTCAGGCAACCCCGAGAAGGATAGCAGCGTGTGTGGTCGCATGCCGTCGTAAAGACCAGATGGAATGGTGGGAGTTAGTTAGCTGTGTTTCGTTGGAAAATTATGGATTGTGGGGGCACTTTTGAAGGAAACGACGATCTCAGTCATTGGGAATAGCAAGGTTTCTTCTTCTTTCAAATAGATCCCTGTTCTGTACGAAGTTGTTTACAGATGTCTAGGGGCGGCAGTGGTCACTTATCATCAGCTCAACTACGTACTTGTACATATTTTAGGAAAATAAACGTAACGCATGTTAAGCGATATACACCGTTATAAAAAATTCAAATGATGCGACCATCATAGTCCTCGGGAGTAGCAACGCATCTGTGATTGACTTCAGATGGAACTTATGGTCTGTATGAAGTTGATTAGAGATGGGCGGCAGTAACCACTTACTATCAGGTGGACTGCAAGCTCGTTTGCTACTTCAGTTAGATAAAAAAAATACACAATATTCTTAAAGGAAAATACTATGCTTGCACATTTATCTACAAGGCAATTATATAATAAACTAGTTGAACGGCAAACTTCATTCCGCCTGAAAGTCAAAAATCTAAAATTATCAATGTTACTATATTATATTACGCATTTATTGTACATTAAAACCTTCCTCTTGAATCACTCTATTTATTAAAATACTGCATTACAATCTATATCGTAGTTTGTTTTATACTATGGACTGATAATACCACAAGTATTGCACGGAATGTTGTTACATTCCGTGCAATACTTGTGGTATTATACAAATAAATAAATATATTATACAAATAAATAATAGTTTAAAAAACTAAAAAACACGCTTTTTATAGAAAACCGAAGTAAAAAATAGAAAATAAATTTAAATGAATTTAAATTAAGAAAATAGTGTTAAAAATTTCAATGAATATAAATTAATAATAGTGTGAATAAAAAAATATATTTTATTTAAAAAAAAGCGTAGGGCTAATAAAAAGCTAAAATAAAAAGGAAATAACTCAGCAGTGTTTTACAACTTTATGTTGGCACGCCGTAAATAGTATTAAAATTCTTCACAAAACAAATTCGTGTAGAGGTTAAATATTTCTTCAGGTATTCGTAGAATTCTTTTGTTTTGTAGTGGCTTTATACGTTTGCTGTACTGTTATTTATTTGCTTTACGAGAATTTATTTTACATCCGCGTGGCGCAGCGGGTACCATACCGGTCTGACACGCAGTGGGTCCCGGGTTCGATTTCCGGCCAGACAAGTATCTGAATGATGAGTTGAGATTCTTGTTCTGGGTCTGGGTGTTTGTGTATTCGTTTTTGTATGTGTCCATGGCACCCACGACACAGGAGAAAATCCTACTGTGGGGCTATGAGTGTAGAAAGCGTTTAAAGCGTTTATCTTGCTAATGTCAGATTAGAGCAGTGATAGCCTAATGGTTGAAACTTGCCGTCTCGATCGGGAGGTTCGAGGTTCAAACCCAGGCACGCACCACTGATTTTTCTAAATTATGTGCGTATTAGAAATTAGCACTGCTTTTCGGTGAAGGAAAACATCGGGAGGAAACCTACACACCCGAGAGTTCTTAAAAAAAGTTCTCAGAGGTGTGTGAAGTCCACCAATTCGCACTTGGCCAGCGCGGTGGACTATGGCCTAAACTCTCTCATTCTGAGAGAAGACCCGTGCCCAGCAGTGGGCCAATGAGAGTGAGAGAGAATGTCAAGTTGCTCGAAGGATCGATAACCGATGGGAAGAAAGATCCTCGAGTGACGATCACATTTAGGCAAATGGAGCACAGGTCGCCCCCCACTAGGTGGAAATACCACACGAGGCTTTTTTTTATAAGATTGAAATTGCAAACGAGCATCCACCTGATGGTAAGTGGTCACTGCCGCCCATTGGCATCTTTCACAATATGGTTTCAGAAAAAACAAATGCATTAACATGGCAATTTACAATTTCCTGCTATCAATAATGACAAACATTGATAAGAAGCGATCAACAGTTGCTCTCTTTATGGATATCACCAAGGCCTTTGATCATGTAAATCATACAATATTATTAAACAAAATGTATAGTTACGGTTTAAGGGGACAAGTATATGATCTCATGAAATCTTACCTAACGGAAAGAGAACAGACTACAACTATATCGAATTTATGTATTAAGACTAAAAGTATACAGTATTATGAATCAGATTGCAGAACGGTAACACATGGGGTACCCCAAGGTAGTATTCTAGGTCCTTTATTATTTCTGATTTATATTAATGATTTGCCAAATGCAATTAATCAGGAAATGACTTTATTTGCCGATGATAGCACAGTTCTATTTACCAATAATGATGAAAATGAACTGGAAAATGAAATAAACAGCTCACTAGTCCAAGTAATACAATGGTTTGAACAAAATAATCTAACAATTAATTTGAAAAAGACTAAAACTATGAAATTTAAGACTAAAAACAAGTTAAATATAAATTATAACGGAAATGTAATTGAAGACACAGAAGGAATAAAATTCTTAGGATTATACATTGATAATAAAGTAAATTGGAAATCTCACATTGACGCTGTATGTAAGAAATTAAGTAAATTTTCATATATGTTACGGAAATTACGAAATGTAGTTCATGAAGCAACGATGTTAACTGCATATCATGGTTTCGTTGCTACAACACTAAGATACGGATTAATATTCTGGGGTAATTCTACTAACAGAGAGTTTGCGTTCAAATCCCAAAAAAGATGTATAAGAGCAATATGCAACTTAAGTCAAAGAGAGTCATGCAGACCTCATTTTAAACGACTACAAATTCTTACCCTGCCATCTCTTTACATATTTGAATGCGCTGTTTTTGTCAAAACAAATATTAATAAGTTTCAGTTTCGACAAGGACCACGTCTTAAAAATAAACTAGCACTGATTCCAACTCGGACACATCAATTAAACCAAAGCTTTTACGGAAGAGCGCCAATTATATATAACAGAATACCAGAGTCCATACGATGCCACAAGAACATCAATATATTCAAAAATAAATTAAAAACATATTTATTAGATAAATGTTACTATAGTGTAAACTCTTTTTTAAGTGATAACAGTGATCGGTTAAATTTGTGAACTTGTGTATAAGTTTAAGTGCTGTTTAATAATCTGTGGACACAATATCTAGTGACATTTATTATTACTATTACTTATAATCCATTAAAATTACTTTTTTTCATTAATTTATACTTGAAAGATTTACTTTAATTTATATTTGTAAGCCACTCAGTGGCAGAATAAGCGAACAAAAATGTTTGAATACCAACTGTACATAATTAGGTTACCTTATTCACAAATAAATTGATTTGATTTGATTTGATTTGATCTTTAAGCAACTTCATACAGAACATGGGTTCTATCTGAAGTCAATCACAGATGCGTTGCTAATCCCGAAGACTAAGACGGTCGCCTCATATGAAAGTGTGCCGGCAACCATACCCTTCCATCGCAACGCAAGAACTGCTTCACGCTAGAAGTAGGTGTGGCCGTGGTACTTCCCCGGCGAACTAGACTGGTTCTACCATCTATCAAAGGCTCTTCAAAAGTGTTTAATATTTTTTTCATATTAAATTTAAAACAATACAAGACTAAGGCCGCGTGCTTGTTATATAGTCTAACAACCAGTTAGTTTTAGAAAATATATTAGCACAAATTAAGGACATTAGAAATTACATTAAATATTTAATTCATTAGATATTCATTAATTATTTTAATCGGACATTATATAAATACATTACGGAGCTTCAGTTCTGTAATATATTTGTGTAATGTCCGATTGATCGTGTGTATGCATGTTACATGTTGCCTTATGTTATTTAAAGGAATTATTGTTATGGTTAATCGCACCGCCACGACACTCGTGGCGGTGCGATTAACCAGTCTGACACGCAGTGCGTCCCGGGTTCAATTCCAGGCCAGGTATCTGAATGATGAATTTAGATTCTTGTTCTGGGTCTGGGTGTCCGTGTATTTGCCTTTGTATTTGTCTATGGCACGACACAGGCGAAAATCCTACTGTGGGGCTATAAGTGTAGAAAGCGTTTTAAGCGTTTTAGGAAGCGTATATATTACACTGTACTTCTTGCTTTATATTATATCTTTTTTACGTATGTATTTTAGAATTTTTGTCTTTGTGTTATTGGGAGTCTATTAGTTTATTGTCTATGACACAATAGAACGTAGTTTACGCTTAAAATAGCTAGTTTAACAAGAATGTAAGATTCATTTGCAATGTTTCTACTTTTTATGAATATAAGTAAACTAACCTAACCTAACCAAAATAAGAAAATGGGTAGATAATAAACAGGCAAGCATTAGACTATTATATCTGCTTTATATTAACTATATAGATGTGCACGTGTCTTAGAGTATATTCTAGTTGTTATCTAGATTATTTAGATCTAAAATGGCTTTAAACTAAATCTATCTGCATCTAGTATGGCTGGCTGACGCTAACTTTCTTGTAAATAACACTAATTCTTTTTGCTTGCTCTCGTTCGGTGAAGCAAAGCGTGGTAAGTGTACTTACACCTTTATTGATGTTTTAGCTCACCTACCTACCCTTTTCTATTCAGTTCTTCGCCTTTTAGAGTTGAATTTCCTTAATTTATATCTAGAATTACCCTTAGTATTTAATATAATCAAATACCTAAGCATAATTTTATTTAGCAGTAATCTAGTTTTTTTAAGCTATTGCATAACTTTTATCGTAGGCTTTGAGCGCGGCGACCGAATCAAAAAAATCCGTAACGAAAAAACCTAACACCCCCCACTCCGATTACCATATAGCGCGGCCGAGGCTTCGCTTAACATGCATGTATATGGTACGACAGTACGAAGCTTGCACGGATCAAGACGACCTGCTCGGAAATCGGAATGAAAATGAAAATCAAAATGAAAAAAAAATGAAAATGCTATGCAATAGCTTTAACGCGGCAGTCCCTGAGTGCCGCATGTTTTTTTCTTGCTTTTTTGGTCTTCCTCCCTTACATGTTACATGGTTTTCTTTTTGAAAGTGAATGTTAGTAAAATACTGATTTATTATGGTAAGCCTGTATAGAGTTTAACCAGGACAGAAGACTACGGGCTGGAAGAAATGGAAGGACTTGCTGCTGACCGTTGCTGATTTTCTAGACCATCGCCTTTTTATAGTAGGAAAAGTAGTAGACCTATCTTATATTACCACTATAAACCCTCCAACGGCATCCCCTGCCTGTCGTAAGAGGCGACTAAAGGGGGCTTCTGGAGTTGCGGGCGGTTAGAGTGGGAGCTCGAACCGTTCGGTCAGGCAAGCCCGTGAAGGACGGCGGTATGTGTGGTCGCATACCGTCGTAAAGACTAGATGGAGCGGTGGGCCCAGCCCACCTGGGAGGAGCCCGATGGGGCAACGCGCTCAGAGAATTCCGGTTGCGTTCCTTTGGAGACCCCGGAGTCCACTGTGTAGCGCGGAGGACGGCCATCGGGGGATTTTAGTACGGTAAAAGTCCCACATAACCCTGCGTCGCTTCCACGTCGTTTGAAAGGTTTCCTCCTCGAACAAAAAAAAAACCTCCAATTTCTGGCGTGAAGCAGTTCTTACGTGTTGTGTGTCTCCTCTTCCTCTTGGTTAGGGTTGCCGACTCACTTTCGTTTGAGGCGACCACCTTAGTCCTCGGAAATAGCAACACATCAGTGATTGACTTCAGGTAAAACCTCTGTTCTATATAAAGTCACTTAGTTAAGTTCTATACGAAGTAACCTTATAAAAAAAACAAGAAAAAAAAGTGCCTTCTGTATAAACCTTTAATAAGGTCGGGTTATTTACAAACCTTAAAAAAATATAAACTCAGTGAAAGAAAGATTTCAATTTATCTAAGAACACAAAATGTACTCAGCATAGTAAATAAGATTACATTTAAACAATTTAGAAAGAGGATAAATTAATATCAGCTTTTACAAACGTGGCATATCAATTTTTACGTAAGCGCTCATTTGTGTTATGTTTGATACAATAACATCAAGCAAATACAATAAATGACTGTGTATCCGAATAAGCATAAGTGAATTGAGGATGTTAGGGTAATTTACATTATTCGGAAAGTATAAAAATGGCTTATATTTCTAAGTATTATCTTTGATATTTTTACGCAACCGAGTCAAATGGAGGGTTATGTTTTTTCTAACATATGTATGTATTATTGATGTAACGAATTAGCATTTAGATATTTGCATTCCCAAGAATTGGTGCGGGTGTTTTACGAATATTAAATTACATTGCGTCGCAAAAAAGGTCACCAATTTCTCCAAATTGAAGTCGAACTGCAGTTTGTCCACCTAAAAAACTTGGACCAAATCTTTCTACTCTATACCCAGAACTGAAAATAACAGCTACACGCCACGCAACACACAACAAACATCAATAGTATGTAGAAAGGTACTGTTACACCTCATCTATGCATGCATTGCTGCTGTGATGCAGTCTACTATTTGCTGCATCAAAATTTGCTTCCCTATATAATGGTCCCGTTTGAAGAGAGCCCTCAGTTCCTTCATATCAGTCCAGCCGGTAATCATAGTCGTGAGGTCACGCATTTTTCTCATAGTAACAAAGTGTAAAAGTGAATTCAATTAAAAGTAATATTTCCAGTTCCGTTATAAATTTCTTTTTTAAAAACTCAACCGCGAGGACCCGTGTAACAGTACGTTGTTTGTTTGGCATGTGCTCGGTCCATATAGTTTAACGGATAATGACATAGAGAATAAAGCAATAACTAAAAAAGTACCCTTCGTCTGACATAGTTGGGTAAAAATGGAAAACGGTTCGCTCGTTAAAAGTTCGCGGTGAAGCAAGTCTTTGAAGATATCTTTCTTTACGACTCTTACGACTCTTATTCCACGGTTGTTACTGCATATTCGTTAGCACAGTAAATAATACCTGTCTATGTCTGTCAATAATATATGCCTGTTAATCCTAATTAATTAAGCTCAAGGACGTCTTTTCCGAATTTTAGCAGCTGATGTACACACCAGTAATTGGCATGCATACTGGGTCCATCGTCGTCAACCCATTATTGTCCCACTGCTGGGCACGGGTCTTCTCTCAGAATGAGAGAGTTTAGGCCATAGTCCACCGCGCTGGCCAAGTGCGAATTGGTGGACACTGACTGGGTCCATATTTAATATTAATTGTTAATTTATAAATGTTTTGTATGTTATGCTGTCGATGTGTAAATAAATAAATAAATAAATAAATACCCTTTGCCGTCTGAAATAACATTTCGTTAGAAACCCGACGACCCGCGTGGCGCAGAGGTTACCATACCGGTCTGACGTGCAATGGGTCCCGGGTTCGATTCCCGGCCAGACAGGTACCTGAATGATGAGTTTAGATTCCTGTTCTGGGTCTGGGTGTTTGTGTATTAGTCTTGTGTGTGTCTATGGTAACCACGACACAGGAGAAAATCCTACTGTGGGGCTATGAGTGTAGAAAGCGTATTTTTTAAACACGCGATATTAGATTAATTAGATTATACTGCTCTGCAGTTTTGCAAGGTGTATTAACGTATATGGTTTAATGAGTAGCACTGCTATCACGCTGCATGTCTATTTCTAGAGAGAAGTAGTAGCGTCGCAATGGAATGGTGGACCACTTCCATCCATCTATCAGGCCTTTGATGTCTACCCTAAATGGCGCTACTCTAACCGGTCTGGTACCCTATTAATCCAACGGTTTCCCGCTGTCTAATTCAGGTCATCGGTCCATCTGGTGGGTGGTGACGCGCAATGGGTCCCGGGTTCGATTCCCGGCCAGACAGGTATCTGAATGATGAGTTTAGATTCATGTTCTGGGTCTGGGTGTTTATGTATTCGTCTTGTATGTGTCCATTGTACTCACGACACAGGAAAAAATCCTAGTGTGGGGCTATGAGTGTATTAAACGTATTTTTATCTCTTTCGCATCCACAGTGAAGCGAGTCTCGTAAAAGGAAACCTCATTTTACGACTCTTATTCCCCGTTCCCATATATTGGCACGGTAAATAATGATACCTTTTGCCGTCTGTATTAACGACATTTCACGAGACACGTGATCTCAATTTGTACGTTTTACTGCTTGTAAGACGAGATTTTGTATACAGTGCATTTTAGACTTTGATAACATACAGTGTTTATTTAAACTTGACTTTTGAAGTGAAACTTCTTTATCGGGGTTGGAAAAAAATTTAGTGTAACATTTTTTCGTTACGCGCCATCTTTTTCCGTTACGCGCCATCTTTTTTTCCGTTACGCGCCATCTTTTTCTTAAACCTACCACGCGTGATATTAGATAGATTATTATAGATTAGATTATTAGATAAAGTTTAATAAAAGCCTTTTATTAAACTTTATCTAATTTAACTTTATTTAACCAATTTCTGTAAAGTTGCATATAGTAAATTATTTTTTGAAAAATAACGTCATAAAGAAGTTTCACTTCTTACGAGTGTACGCTAGTACACGCACACATTTTTTTTATCTGATTGAAGCAGCAAACGAGCGTGCAGTCCACCTCATAGTAAGTGGTCACTGCCGCCCATAGACATCTCTAAGCAACTTAATATATGTTGTGTATTACGTGTATGTGTGTAGTAAAAAGGAAAAGCGGGCGCAACGACAAACAACCACCATAGTTGGATGCGTACTGTTTTAATGCACGGAAAAGAGACGCGAGGCGCAGCTCGCACACAGACCTAGAATACGATATATAACAATATAGAACATGGGTTCTGTTTGAAGTCACTCACAGATGCGTTCCTCCTCCCGATGACTATGATGGTCGCCTCATATAAAAGTGTGCCGGCAACCACACCCTTCCATCGATACGCAAGAGATGCTTCACGCTAGAAATAGTGCACACAGTGCATGTGAGGCTTTGCTGTCATGCACTTCCGTCTGCCTTATCGTTAGGTTTCATAATAATAATAATAATTTATTTATTCACTGGACACTATTTAGTAACTGGACTCAATTTACATTTACATCATTTTGTCATATGTTTACTAATACAGTGATTAATATACTGACAATCTAATCGATTACGTTTAAATTATAAAATCGTAAATTATTAAATTATCGTTTAAGTATAAATTAAAAAATAACATATACATACGTTTAAGAACGTTTATGGAGCATATTTTATATAATAATATTATGCTCCTTGTACATTCATACGTTATGTATAATGATTCTGTGGATCCTTAATGCTCTCTGGGAGTAAATGATTATCCCATTTAACAAACAACATTAAGGCAATTTTAAATGTAAGAAGTGTTATTTTGGTCGGGAATTATAAGGGACTCATGTATTATCTTGACATTTTTTATAATAATGAAGTAGTAAACGAGCATGCAGTCCTGATGGTATATGGTCACTACCGCCCGTGGACATCTGTAAGCAACTTTATAGAACATGGGTTCTATCTGAAGTCAATCTCAGATGCGTTGCCACTCCCGAGGACTATGATGGTCGCTTCATATAAAAGTGTGGCAACCACACTCTTCCGTCGAAAAGCAAGGATTGTTTCACGTTAGAAATAGGTGTGGCGGTGGTACCTCCCAGGTCGAACTACAATGATCTATCACCTTTCAATTACCTTCTCGTCAACCCATTATTGTCCCACTGCTGGGCACGGGTCTTCTCTCAGAAGGAGAGAGTTTAGGCTATAGACCACCGCGCTGGCCAGGTGCGAATTGGTGGACTTCACACACCTCCGAGAACTTTTTTTTTAAGAACTCTCGGGTGTATAGGTTTCTTCACGATGTTTTCCTTCACCGAAAAGCAGTGATAATTAATTTCTAATAACCTCGGACCTCCCAATCGAGAGGGCAAGTTTCAACCATTAGGCTATCATTGCTCTTATTCAATTCAATTACCTATTAGTAACAAAATATATTTTTCGTTACAATCTAGGTTACTCCCGTGGCATCGCTTTAGTCACGTCTACGGTAATGAGTAACTTTGAGTTAATATAGGTCATAAGCTGTGTGTGACGTCCCTGTAGCCTCGGGGTCAGAATAGGGCTACGGTATCCCCTGCCTGTCGTAAGAGGCGACTAAAAGGGGCTTCCGGGGTTGCAGACGGCTAGAGTGGGAGCTCGAACCGTTCGGTCAGGCAATCCCGGGAAGGACGGGGGTATGTGTGGTCGCATACCGTCGTAAAGACTAGACGGAGCGGTGGGCCCAGCCGCCCATCTGGGAGGAGCCCGATGGGGCAGCGCGCTCGGAGGATTCCGGTTGAAGTCGTTTCGAGATCCCGGAGTCCTCCTTTTCAGCGCCGAGGACGGCCACCTGGGGGGTTTTAGTGCGGTAAAAATCCCACATAACCCTGCGTCGCTCCCACGGCGTCGGGTACCTTCGGAAGGTTTCCCCCTCGAAAACAAAAAAAAAAGCTGTGTGTGACATTTTAGCGAATTCCAACTGTAAGTTCATGAAATTGTCACAAGCACACATGTTCCTAAACTTTCGCATATACTATATTAATAAGAAATAAGATGGGAGCCAAAATTGGGTTTGATTTAACGATCTAATTGTTTAATTAGGTCATATTTAAAGTATTTCGACTCCTTTATGAATTGACTTAGGATGCTTCGCCGCTACACCTAGTTCTGCTTAATACAAGCAATTTTAGTGATTCTGTGTTTTGATCTGATGAATGTAGTATTAAAACAAATGGTGCCTCTGTAGCCGGGGAATAGAATACGGCTGCCTGTCGTAAGACGCGACTGAAAGGGGGCTTTTGACGTAGTGGGCGGCACGAACCTCCCAGTCAACAACCCCGGGAAAGATAGCGGCATGTGTGGTTGCATGTTTTCGTACACCGGAAGGTGCAGGGGGACAGTAACACATCCACAAAGAGGTGATACCGTAAGGGACGCCGCGCTTGGGGGCACCGGTGCGTTCGTTGGAGATCCCGAGGTCCCCTACAAGCGCAGAGGAAAACCACTGAGATTTTAGTGGGTAAAAATACCACATCACCCGGAGTCTCTCCTAATGCTTCAGTTTACCTTTTGATGGTTTTCTCCACGTCCAGAAAAAAAGAAAACAGACGAAAAGTGGCCACTGCTACTCAAATGGTGGCGACTTACATTTTGCTGCATCTGAGATAAGTATGTCTCCCTAAAGTGTGTTCTACTGTATCTGAGTATTAGCTAGGAACTTAATAATAACAGTTATTTTGAAATTATGAACACATACACTTCTTTATGTACACAAAATTGTAAACATTTCCTTTTAAAACGCCAATCAGCTTACAAAATGAAACGTGAAATGAGAGGCTAAGAGCCAAATCAAACGCAGTTTAATTTTAATTAAACCTCAACATCCTCACTCGAATACATCCTTTATTTTTCGTGGCTTTTTGAATTTCAATTTCCGTGCAACTTTAATAAATGCTGAAAACTCTGTTCAAATAATTTCAATTCATACAGTTAAATTAAATTTGCAAGGTGGTTAAGAGTATGTTTTGACCCGGGCGGTATCGCCACCAAATTTGTAGTTGGTGTGAAGCAATTCTTGCGTTTCAATGGATGGATTTGGTTGCCGGCTTACTTTCATATTAGGTGACCATCTTAGTCCTTGGATATAGCAACGCATCCTATCTGGGAGGAGCCCGAGGGGGCAACGCGCTCGGAGGGTTCCGGTTGCATTCCTTTGGAAAACCCGGAGACCTCTTTGTAGCATCGCGGACGGCCGCCTGGTGGGTTTTAATGCGGTAAAAATCGCGCATAACCCTGCGTCGTTGGCACGGCGTCGGGTACCTTATGAAGGGAAGCCTTCATAAGGTACCCTACGTATCAGACGATAAACGATCAGTGTACCCTAACGCAAAGCAGTAGTCGCAAAATTTATTGAGACTACTATCGGAATAGCATCAATACCCACTGCTGACTAAGACTATTGACCAAATTCCCATTACGGATGGGGGATGGACAAGTCCAGGAGTGGTGCTCAATGTATAATGGTTGGATAGAATACATTATAGTCTGCGCGTACTAAGTAGCGTTGATTCTGCTAGTCAGATATAAAGGTAACACTGAGATGACTTTTACAAAACGAACGTGTAAAATATAACCTGTTTTACTCTCGAATTTACATCTGGACAATACGAAATGAGGCATCATTTACAATGATTTACACAATCAAAACCACACACACTATAAAGCACACTGTATTTTAGCTTAATTATTATATTAATACGTGAAGCAAAAATTTGTGACGGATTTTTAAGTAATATGCCGCGGACGGATTAGTATGAAATTTTGCACGGTTATAGTGGACGTAGAGAAGGAGTGCAGAATGTTAATATTTTTTTCAAATATTGCATTTTTCATACATAAAATCAACTAAAAACACATTACACACACTGCCTTGCATTTGTCACAAACACTTATGTACTTAGTAAATGAAAATGAAAAGACACAACGTCAAGAATGTCAGATGACATTTGATTTTTAATTTAAATTACGGTCGAATTTCGGCCGATGCTATACGGGTGACTAGTCTGAATAAAGCCACAAACATACGCACAATTAAGCCGCCCATGGATCCCGTAGTATTTTAATTTGTCAGTTCCCAACGTCAACCCATTATTGCCCCACAGCTGGGCACGGGTCTTCTCTCTGAATGAAAGAGGTTTAGACCACAGCCTGTGCGGTGGCCAAGTGCGAATTGATAGATTTCACACGCCTTCTAGACCTTTTTAAGCTATTGCATAGCCTTTATCGCGGGCTTTGAGCGCGGTAACCGAATCAAGAAATTCCGTAACAAAAAAACCTAACACCCCCACTCCGCCTACCGTGTAGTGTACCTGTAGCGTGGCTTAACGTGTATGTATATGGTACGACAGTACGAAACTCGCACGGATCGGGACGAGCTGCTCGGAAATTGGACGAATATGTAAACAGCTGTTTGTGAGAAAGTATATGATAGCAAGAAAAAAAAACTTGACTTAATATCAAAGAATAAAAAATACTGCATAAATAAATAAATAATTATAATTGCATAAGTTGATAAAAAAATACTATGCAATAGCATTACCGAGTGCTGCACGTTTTTTTTTTTAAAGAACTCTGGTGTGTAGGTTTCCTCACGATGTGTTCCTTCGCCGTAAAGCAGTGATAATTAATTTCATACATATACTTGTTTGCACATAGATTTAGAAAAATCTGTGGTTTTCAATCAAACCTCGGAGCTCCCGATGGCAAGTTTCAACCATTAGGCTATCACTGCGCCAATTTCCGCATACAACCCACTAATTGCGGAATCCAAACACCTAATACTATACCAATAATGTGTATGTGTGCGTCTTGACTGTGTGTGTAGATTGGATTTAAATTTACACTCCCACATGTATGTAGTGTGGCCATGATAATTATAGGACTTTAATGGACTAGAAATGATTTTGCACTGATGAAGTAACAAAGTTACTTAGCAAAATTCATAAACGTAACTAAGCTCGCCAAAGATAATGGTCAAAGATTGATTGATTTAAGTACTTAGTGAAGTGTTTTAATATAAATAAACTGTCATCATACCCTGTTAACACATAAGTAATTAGAAAATTGTATTCACATTATTTTATCACTGTCGAGGCATAATTTTTGAGAATTTAAAATAGTGTTAAAATATATTTAAAAACATGTATCAAAAACAAACCCGCTGAATTTCTTGCCAGAGCTTCTCGGTTGAGGAAGTGCTCAGATCAGTATTGTATAAAATAATATTGTAATTGAACCTTTGTAAGTACCTCCGTAAGTTTATACAAAAATAAAACATTTCTTTATGTTAGTTAACATGGTATCCCTACAGGCATTAAAGGACGTAGCTGAACGCCTCCGGTCCCGGCTCACGGGAGCGTGAGGGCATCGGCTCTCACGCGTGAAATACTTTTTAATTAACACTAAGCAACTTGGATTTATAAAATTAAATTAAAAGTTAAAAAAAAATGTGTGCGTGACTAGCGTACACTCGTAAGAAGTGAAACTTCTTTATGACGTTATTTTTTTAAAAATTATTTACTATAGGTATGTAACTTTACAGAAATTGGTTAAATAAAGTTAAATTAGATAAAGTTTAACAAAAGGCTTTTATTAAACTTTATCTAATAATCTAATCTATAATAATCTATCTAATATCACGCGTGGTAGGGATAAGAAAAAGATGGCGCGTAACGGAAAAAAACAGATGGCGCGTAACAGAAAAAGATGGCGCGTAACAAAAAAATGTTACACTAAATACCATAAACCATACCATACCAACCCCGATAAAGAAGTTTCACTTCAAAAAAATTTAATTATATCTATAGATGACCCATCGTTGCGGGTTACACCTATATTTTAGTTAAGCATAGATGTAAAACAACAAAATTTAAATGTGTCAATGTTATTTTTACAAAAAAAGGAAAGGATCTCAATTTCATGTTTTTTTATGTATCGTATCGTGAACACATTATTGTCCCACTGCTGGACACGGGTCTTCTCTCGGAATGAGAGAGTTTTAGGCCATAGTCCACGGCACTGGCCAAGTTGGTGGACTTCACACACCTCCGAGAACTTTTTTTTAAAGAACTCTCGGGTGTGTATGTTTCCTCACGATGTTTTCGTGCCGAAAAGCAGTGGTGATTAATTTCTATTTTTTTTATGTGTGTCGTCAACCCATTATTGTCCCACTGCTGGGCACGGGTCTTCTCCAGAATGAGAGAGTTTAGGCCATAGTCCACCGCGCTGGCCAAGTGCGAATTGGTGGACTTCACACACCTCCGAGAACTTTTTTTTTAATGAACTCTCGGGTGTGTAGGTTTCTTCACGATGTTTTCCTTCACCGAAAAGCAGTGATAATTAATATATAATACGCACATAAATCAGTGGTGCGTGCCTGGGTTTGAACCTCGGACCTCCCGATTGAGAGGGCAAGTTTCAACCATTAGGCTATCACTGCTTCGTTTTACGTACATTTTTTTTATGTACTCGATAGTAATCATAGTTCACATGATCTTAGCCGTAGGTGATAATTAGAGATTGGCATAGTTTACTCTGGGTATTTTTTAGCTGAACGCCTCCGGTCCCGACTCACGGGAGCATGAGAGCATCGGCTCTCACGCGTGAAAATAATGTTTAATTAGAACTAAGCTAAAAAGTAGGTTTAAAAAGTAGTAAAGATAAGTGAATGTAACGCGTTCGCTACGTTTAAACAGTAGTAGTATAACTATGTAAGTAGTAGTAAGTAAAGTATAAAATAACTGTACGTAACATTTCAAATGGTACTAGATATAGTTTAGAAAAAATATATAATTAGGTGATATCTTTTCCAAAAAAGAAGGAGGATTTCAATTTCCCCGCTGAATACATTATATTCGACATTAGTTGAAGAAAAGATACAATACAATACACCTACTATACAAAAAAAAAAGAAAAATCTTAGTTTTTTGCCGAAACTTGAAGTCATGTTCTGATTCAGTGGTAGTATAAGAAAAAATATTGTGCTGATAATTTGTGCCCCCGTAGGCCTGTGCAAATAAAGACATTTCATTTCATCTCAATGCGGGTGGAGCCGCAGGAATATGCTAGTAGACGAATGAAGTTCCATCCGCATCAACTGGACCCGTGGCGGTCCTCCACGGTTCGGTTTGCGCGCTCGACCTCTCACTTGACGACCCGCGTGGCGGGGCGTTTACCATACCGGTTCAACGCGCAATGGGTCCCGGGTTCGATTCCCGGCCAGACAGGTATCTGAATGATGAGTTTAGATTCATGTTCTGGGTCTGGGTGTTTGTGTATTCGTCTTGTGTGTGTCCATGGTACCCACGACACAGAGGAAAATCCTAGTGTGGGGCTATGAGTGTAGAAATCGTGTTTTTTCCTTCCTGCCACGGACGTGCAAGATGTGGAATGAGCTTCCTCCTGAGGAATTCCCGGGGCGCTACGACATGGGGTTCTTCGGAAAGGTGTAAAAAGAGCTTTCCTCCAAAGCCGACGATGCATTGGCGACTCCTGCAAATGTCCATAGGCGACGGTGACTGCTTTCCATCAGGTGGCCCGTCTGCCTTATCGTTTGGCCTAACTATGAAAAAAGACAATATTTTAAAGAAATTATAATTCGACTGTATTTATTGATAATTCTTTATTGTTTGAAAGGCTTGTTTTTTACGAAGAAATGTGGTTATTTTACTCATCATCGCAAAGCATTTCAATGTATGAAGGAAAACATACAAACCTACAGTGTACATTGGTTGGTTTCCGTAAAACCAATGTTGGTTTTGAAGAACAAACAAGTACTATTCGATTTTATAACACTTTAAATTATAAACACTCGATATTATTTGTCAAAAAACGTAGCGCCGAAAAACCGGTAAAATTGAACGGTATTTTTTGGCTAATATAAAAGCCGTTGACCGAGCCCCGTATTGTACGGGCATAAGCATCCTTTCATATGCGTCAGCAATTTTTAATTAAAAGCGGCACAATCTATGGAAGCGTTCAATCACAGCATTGCTAATATTGGATGGATTATTTGGATGGTGTATCTTTCAATATTTCGCTTTAAACACCTGAATAAATACAATTTTAAATTTTTGTTTGATTTATTTTATCTTGTTAGGCATTAACGAAGCAGTGATAGCCTAATGGTTGAAACAAGCCCTGTCGATCGGGAGGTCCGAGGTTCAAACCCAGGCACGCACCACTGATTTTTCTAAAATTATGTGCGTCTTAGCAATTATCACTGTTTTTCGGTGAAGGAAAACATCGTGAGGAAACCTACATACCTGAGAGTTCTTAAAAAAAGTTCCCGAAGGTGTGTGAACTCCACCAATATGCACATAGCCAGCGCGGTGGACTATGGTCTCATTCTGAGAGAAGACCCGTGCCCAGCTGTGCGCCAATAATGGGTTGTCAAGAACGCAAGAACTACCAGTCGGATTTCGCTGAAACGAGGCACACACATATGACATGACCTACTTTAATACAGGATACTAATCATTTACCTAGTACAACTAGTAGTTTATCGCGAACAAATTTCGAATGTTATGCTGAAATTCTGAGAATTTCTCAGTGAAGAACTTATCCGAGGAATTCTAAGTGTTATTATTTTCGTTTTCTTTAGCACCTCTGCAAACCGACGGAAATTATTTTTGAAATACAATGCAAACAACCTACTTATTCGTATATTTTGTAGGTTGTATTCATAATCACACCTCGGATTAACCTCATTGGTTACGATATTGCCGCTGCGCTGTAGCCTCGGGGTCAGAATAGGGCTAAGGTATCCCCTGCCTGTCGTAAGAGGCGACTAAAAGGGGCTTCCGGGGTTGCAGACGGCTAGAGTGGGAGCTCGAACCGTTCGGTCAGGCAATCCTGGGAAGTGTAAAGTGTAAAGTCGTAAAGACTAGACGGAGCGGTGGGCCCAGCCGCCCATCTGGGAGGAGCCCAATGGGGCAGCGCGCTCGGAGGATTCCGGCTGAAGTCGTTTCGAGATCCCGGAGTCCTCCTTTTCAGCGCCGAGGACGGCCACCGGGGAGGTTTTAGTGCGGTAAAAATCCCACATAGCCCTGCGTCGCTCCCACGGCGTTGGGTACCTTTGGAAGGTTTCCCCCTTGAAAAAAAAAAGGTTGTATTCATAAATGCAGTTCGTGCACTGTACGTGGTGTATGCAGTGGCTCACTTGGCTTTGGAGGGATCACTGTCACACCTATTTCTGCCAATACCAGCTGTATTAAATGCTACTGTGTTTCGGTCTGAAAGGTGCTGTAAGATACACACTTGTCTGTTGTTTTCATTTGGTCCTCAGAAGTAGCAACTCTGTGGCCAACCTCAAGTAAAACTCTGAATACAGTCTATGTACCCATAAACTTTATTCAGAGTTTTACCACAATACAGTCTATGTACCCATAGACTGTATTTGGTATCCCCATTTGACACTTCAACATTTTCAGAAAATAGGTATTTTTTTCTCATCTTATGTGCATTTCTTGATTTCATCATGATGACTTTAAAAAAAATCCTAATTTTCATGAAATTAGTGACAGTGCACAGTGATCATTAACGATAAGGACTGCATGCTCGTTACTCTTTTATCTGATTGAAGTAGCATGCAGTCCAACTGATGGTAAGTGATCACTGCCGCCCATAGACATCTGTAAGTAACTTCATATAGAACATGGGTTCTATCTGAAGTCAATCACAGTTGCGTTGCTACTCCGGGAGACTGACCGTTATCTCATATAAAAGTGTGCCGGCAATCACACCCTAACGAAACTCAAGAAATGCTTCACGCTGGAAATAGGTGTGACGGTGGTACTTTCCAAAGAAACGCAAGAAATGCTTCACGCTAGAAATAGGTGTGGCGGTGGTACTTCACCCATCGAACTACACTGGTTTACCACCTGTTCAATACTACTTCCATCAAACAAATTATGTCATTACTCTGAATCCCTTTGTTTTCTCGGAATAATTATATATTTCAGTAATTGTATGTGATTGTATGACATAATATTCAATTCTAGGAACATGTTTCATCCTCCTGACACGTGTAATGAATAGATTATGGGTGGCGTGGAGATAGACTAGATTAATTTAATCTCTATTAATGTTCATAGGTAATTTGGGGTTTTGTAAATTTCGAGAAATCCAATTTTAGTTTAACATTCGGTATATGTAAATGCTAGTCGACCCGGCGAACTTCGTTCCGCCTAAAAGTCAAAAATCTAAAATTATCAGTGTTCCTTCACTATATTATGCATGTATTATACATAAATACCTTCCTCTTGAATCACTCTATCTATTATAAAACCTGCATTAAAATCCGTAGCGTAGTTTTAAAGATCTAAGCGTACATAGGGCAAACAGCGGGAAGCGAATTTGTTTTAAACTATGGAGTGATTCTGATCTATTATGCCATAAAGTCAAGTATTGATTTTTGATACTCCGGCTATTTAAGAACATATACATATAAACATTATCTTGATAAGTTATTCCTTCACCCTGTCACCGCCCATGATACACTGGGTCGAATGAAATGCAAACTGTTATTTGTAAAATACTATTGTTATTTCTAAAATAGTCCCTAATATAAGAAAGCATTACGTGAGTAATTGTTGTTATGAAACGTTTATAGTTGTGATTTTGCAATAAAAGATTTTTAGAAAGACATTTTAGAAAGTCATGGTTATACAATAGTGTAACTACATATAAAAATTAAAAAATAAAGAAAATGTAACTTCATATTATTGTGTTAATTAGTATAAGTGGTATTGTATCGTTCTAATTAACAATAAACAAATAAATACTAAATACTACATATTTAACTCGTCTAAAATAAACAGTGATTGGCCATTTTTTTCGAGGGGGAAACCTTCAAAAGGTATCCCACACCGTGGGAGCGACGCAGGGTTATATGGGATTTTGGTCGTTCTCGGCTCTATAAAGACTCGGTGATCTCCAAAGGAACGCAACCGGAATGCTCTGAGCGCATTGCCCCATCGGGCTCCTCCCAGATGGGCGGCTGGGCCCACTGCTCCGTCTAGTCTTTACGTATGCGACCATACATACCGCCGTCCTTCAGACAGTGATTGGCCCTTTTTTTAAGTGGGTAATCCGGCGGGTTTGCGGATGACTGCGAAAGCTTACCCGTATTCCCGCCGTACGGTGCGAGGAGAAAACACAGTGGGGGTTTAGCCGGTAAGAGTCCGGCATAACCCAGCTGCCGCCCCGGGTGGCTAGGTATCCATGAGGATTACAGTGATTGGCCCTAATAGTTTTGCTGCATCTCCAACCTTTAATAATACGCAACCGTAAAGTACTGTAAAAGAAGAAAATACAAACGTAGCTTCAAAATAAAAGAAAGAAAATACACTAGAACTACTATCTCGAGTACCACCTTCACGATACACGATTTCTATGATAATCGCATGACAGTACCTGTATGGCTCACATGCGCATATCAAAGTTTTGCAATATCGCTAGAATTCTCTCTAATAACTCGAATTTCCGCTACGTCTGATTCCTTTATAGAATTACTGAAACTATTCCTGAACTGAGTCAATGTTTTGTTTGTCATTTAATATCTTTAGAAAATAATTTGTAAGCGTCTAAGTCGGCTATAAGTGTACGGAAGTACCTATAAGAAATCAGTATATGTATTTTTATGTATGTAAAGCAGCAAGAGAGACTATCTGATGACCTGATGGTAATTGGTCACTGGACCAGTGTAAGCAATTTCATCACCAACTTCAACTTTAGAAAAGAGATTCTATCTAAAGTGTGTCACAGTTACGTTGCCTTTCCCGATTGCTAAGTGGGCTGTTTCATATAAACGTAAACCGCAACCACACCCTTCCACCAAAACGCAAAAACGCTTCCTCGGTCGAACTATAGTCGTTCCACCTGTCTACGTAAGTTTGACCACATCTCTTCTTATTGCCACCAGGTTAATTGCCTTCAAGCCATGAACCTAGACAGTTCCACTAACTTTTTTCACTGACTTCCTTCAAATTGTCTATATTGTTGCTCCAGAGTGCCTGAAATGTAAATTTTAGTATCCCGTTGTTTTCTACGAAGGGTAGCTCCGTTTCTTAGGTTTATTTTTTCTCAAATCTACTCCAATCAAAACTTTTTCCGACGTAAGAAAAGTATGCTCCAAATGCACCTTTAAAGATCTTGGTCATTATTTTAGAAAACATCATTAGTCGCTGTTATTTTGTGACACATATTTCCTTACTTACATTAATTAGTCATCTTGTGTACCTATATTTATACAAATGTTTTTATCTGTTTCCTTCAACTTATTTATTCTTTTCTTGACATCGCTATCTTTTTGTTTTTTTTTCTTTCTTTACTTATTTACATTTGGACATTTGGTGCTTTATTTGGACGACTTCATCTGTACACATCCCCAAAGTTGACTGTAAGGAAATTCGTTTCATACCAAACAATTATTTGGCCAGTAACGACTTTATGAATTAACAATTGAACAATGATAATACAAAATTGTGAGCCACGTGTATAAGCTGTTTTCGAGAGTCCTCACTAACCGCATTGCACGCAGGCTAGACGACTTCCAGCCTCCCGAACAAGCCGGTTTCCGAAAAGGCTACAGCACCATAGACCACATTCACACGCTGCGGCAGATTATACAGAAGACCGAGGAGTATAATCTGCCGTTATGTGTTGCTTATGTGGACTATGAGAAAGCCTTCGATTCTATCGAGACCTGGGCGGTGCTGGAGTCCCTTCAGCGATGCCAGATCGACTATAGGTACATCGAGGTGCTGAAGTGTGTATACACTGCCGCCACCATGTCAGTCCTAGTACACGACAGAAGCACAAATCCAATCCAACTGCAGCGGGGAGTCAGACAAGGCGATGTTATATCGCCGAAACTGTTCACCGCTGCGTTGGAAGATTTGTTCAAGCTGATGGAGTGGAAAGGTCTTGGCATTAACATCAATGGCGAACACATCACGCACCTTCGATTTGCCGATGATATAGTCATCTTGGCAGATTCGCTGACGGACCTCAGCACAATGCTAGGCGACCTCAACAGTGCCTCACAACGGGTGGGTCTTAAGATGAACATGGACAAGACGAAAATCATGTCTAATGTCCATGTCACACCCGTACCGGTAGTTGTTGACGGCACTCCTCTCGAAGTTGTCGACGAGTACATTTACCTGGGACAAACGATCCGGATGGGTAAGTCCAACTTTGAAAGGGAGGTCACTCGAAGAATCCAACTCGGCTGGGCTGCGTTCGGGAAATTTCGTAGTATCTTCTCGTCCACAATTCCTCAGTGCCTGAAGTCGAAATTATTCGAGCAATGTGTGTTGCCAGTGATGACCTACGGCGCCGAAACGTGGTCCTTCACTGTAGGCCTCATTCGGAGGCTCAGGGTCGCTCAGCGTGCTATGGAGAGGGTTATGCTCGGAATTTCGCTACGAGACATGATTCGCAACGATGAAATCCGTAAACGAACGAAGCTTACCGACATAGCTCTCAAAATTAGTAGGCTGAAGTGGCAATGGGCCGGCCACATCGCTCGCAGGACCGATAACCGATGGGGAAGGAAGGTCCTCGAGTGGCGACCACGTTTAGGCAAAAGGAGTACAGGTCGCCCCCCTACCAGATGGACCGATGACCTGAAGAAGACAGTGGGAAACCGTTGGATTCAGAGGGCACAGGACCGGTTGGAGTGGCGCCATTTAGGGGAGGCCTATGTTCAGCAGTGGACATCAAAAGGCTGATGGATGGAATACAAAATTAAAAATCAAAAATAAATATTCAATCTTCTTTGTCTTTGAGGCCAGTTAAAACATTGCCTTTTCATCCAATTACCCGTATTTGTGTCGCTTCTTACAAGTCTTTGTTATCCATCCTTATCCTATTTATGTGGCTTTCCTATACATAAGTTTATATACTGATGTAACAAAGTATGTCATAGATTTAAATCATAGATATCCATAGCTTAATGACATATTTAAAAAGATCTAGTGATATTATTACTGAATGCCTGAGTGGAATAAACTCTTGAGAAATTCGAAAATATCGCGATTTTGATAGGACAATAATAAATAATCAATTTATTTCGTCCTATGATCACAAGTAAAGATATTTCAGTGGAAATCTATGACTTAAATCTATGTTATGCTTATTATACCTAAGCAAATAGTAGTATGTCGTTTTTTTCCCTAGACGATTCCGACTTCCTAAATTCGCAAAATCTAGAAACGGTTAAAAGTAGAAAATTAGAAATTTATTGAGAAGTACTTAATTTTAATTTGGTGAATTTATTTTGAGTTCGATTACTTTTATTCTTTCTTTTTTGTGCCATATCCGCGTAATAGAATAGTCAAAAATTGCTTTTTTTCGGATTTTTTCAGCAATTTCGCAAAAAATGGACTTGGAAGTGGGTCTACAATGTTTTAGAAACTGCCAGTACCACTTTAGGAAAAAAAGCCCAAATTAAAAAATCCTTTTTTTCATATTTTTATGAACAATATACCAGACCTTCGTAAAGAAAGTTTCTTCCTCTTTTTGAATCTTTTTTCAAATCTCATATCTTAATTAGTTTCTGAGATATTTTAAAAATCCAAACTGCATTTTTGACATTGTTTTTTTTATAACTTTTAGAGTTTTCTTTTCCCGAAGTGGTCCATTTTCAACAACTTTCTAGACTTTATTCTGAATCACATGACACTTCAACCATACTTTTCCGAAACAGCTGGAAAAAGTTTGAAAAATAAGCACTTCTTGACTAGATTATAACGTGTATACTATACAAAACAGCAGAATTCGGTACACTTCAATACTTTATTCGAAATTTATGTTCCTACATTTTATTTACATTCTGAGATTTAACGCAGTATCTTGTTTCAGATGACGAATTCGGCGAGAAGTCTGTCTCCGTTCTGCTCGACGGTGAAGAGTCAGAGATGATTTTCATTGATCATCCTAGTACAGAAATGTCGGTAAGGCATTAGAACCTCTATCAGTACCTTTAACACTAGTGTAGTCCTTTGGGGTAACTTGGAGTTTGCTCCAGACTTCGCCCTTCTGGGAAAGATACACGGCATTATAATACTTAACGGGTACTCACGATATGCGGTTTATGAATTCTTATAGAATTCTTTTTGCCGATATTTCGACCCAGTTGCATGGATCGTGGTCACGGCCAAACTGCGGTAGCGGGGAGAAACCGTTGACAAGCACTAGTGGTAAATTAACCTATCTACCCTACGTCTAGTTCGTTTTTCTTTTTTAGGTTCCATATCACGACACACAACACTAACTGTATCCTTACGCACCACACTTTGCACTATTTGCGATTTACATAAACTAACCACCGGATTCCACGCTTGTGCGAAAAAAAAAAAAGAATTCTATAACAATTCATAAACCGCATATCGTAAGTACCCGTTAAATATTATAATGTATCAATTCCGCGATAATACTAGTCTAAGATACACGGCATGTCCAGAAATAAGTGTACTGAGGCTCTAACGGTCAGAAGGTTATTTTTCGACATGTTGTCTTGAAGCACGTTTTTTCCCAACATCACAAACTCTATGTAGATTATTTTCTCCACACTCTTACTGGCTGGCTGCACTGTTTTGCTGCACGTTTTTTCCTAACAGTACAAACTCTATGGAGATTCTTTTCTCTACTCCCTCGTTACTGGCTTTAAGACTTGGGTAGCTCACTCACACCTGAAACCAAAACCAGTGTCAACACTCACGTCACATCTCGTGATCGGAGGGTGAAAAAGTTGAAAACCATAGTTTCAGCGAAGAAATTCAAGGAATACGCATACGGAGATATGGGAGCAATGCTTAAAACCAATTTTCGCTACAGATATATAATTATTTTATCAGTGACGTTAATTTTAATACGTAATGAGTACCATGTGATATTGGAATAAAATCTTATTTCACTGGGTTAAACTTCTGCTGAGGTAGAAGATATCTCAATATTTCGATTTCTCCTTTGTTTGCGTACACTTTGCGTCCATGGCGCGACAAAGAGAACTATATTTATAATTATAACATATAAATATAATAAAATTATAAATAACCAGTGTCTATCGCATGTACTATTTAAATGTTTATAAGCCTGAGATTAACGCAAGAGATGACATTTCTGTAATTTTTAGAACGATTGTTTCTCTTTTTGTCTGTATATTTGTATGTAAATAAATCGCGTCAAACCAATACTAATAAATTTAATTAAAAAGATACACTTACAGTTCGTATTTTGATTTATAATTTAGTCTTTGCTTCATAAAACTACATCAAAAGTATTACAATTACAATAATGTAGATAAAAATAAACCGAGCAAAATCTGCGGAGCACTGCTCATTTTTAAACATATTGTTTTAGATAAGGATTATCTTTAAACCGAATCAATAGTCAATAAGAAACTCATTACAAGCAAAAGGGAATTGAGAGGCGCTGTTTCTAATTTGGTTTTCCAATATTCTTGAACGAGCCCCAATCATACCTACCATTTTCTTTGTGGGCAGCGGATCAAATACAAGAGCTTCGTCAAAAGATGAAAAAAAATCCAATTACAGTCAAAATGGACGATGTTTATTAGTAAAACAACTGACATTTTCGATTCAGTGAACAATAGAGTTTGTGAAATCATTGATTTCACACAAAGGGAAATCGTATTGAGAAATAAAATGTCATTTTGGGAATTGATTCGAAATGTGCCTTTTAATGCCGTGAAATTGTACTGAAAAGCAAAATGCTTTATTATTGAAAAAGTCAAAAAGGTGCGCTTAATCAGCAACAACCACATGTATGTGGAAAACAAGCAGTTTTCGTAATACATTTTATACACATGTTTTAAAGAAGTAGCTTTGTTGTATTACCCTGAAAATCAGCGCCTTGGTTGTACCTACTTCCATGGCATTTGCTGAGGGTAGTCCGTTTCACGGTTTATTATTTCGTAGCGCGGTACCCTCTCTATATATGTTTCCTAGTTTTGTAAGAATTTGTTTTTGTTTTCTATGTTTTTGTTTCATTTTATTTTTATTTTTTTCATGTGTATGCTGCTGTGTATTGCGTGAATAAAAATTTATTTTTATTATTATTTATTATTATATTGACGATTTGCGTGGTGAAGAATGTCACTGTCAGGCCGATTCAGCCTGATAGTTGGTTTCGGGTTCAATATCCAGCTAAATAAATAACTAAGGTCTCAGCGTTTGCGCATTCGTCTGTCCATACAGTAAAGATTCTAGTGTAAAATTATGGCGTTCTTGTTCGAAGAATATTGCAAAGTTAAGTATGGTTAAACGAAGGATGCTTTTATGAGGCGACCATCAAAATCCACGGGGGTAGCAACGCATCTATCATTAATTACAGATTAACCCCAGTTCTAGATGAAGTTGCTAACATATATCCATAGGCGACAGTGACTACTTACCATCAGGTGGACACCTATTTCTAGCGTAAAGCATTTCTTGCGTTTCGATAGAAGGGTGTGGTTGCCAGAACTTATAGTAATTTATAGGTGGTAGAACCAGTCTAGTTCGCCCGGGGAAGTACCACCGCCACACTTATTTCTAGCGTGAAGCAGTTTTTGCGTTTCGATGGAAGGGTGTCGTTGCCGGCACACGTACACATGAGGCGACCATCATAGTCCTCGGGAGAAGCAACTCATCTGTGATTGACTTCTGATGGAACCCATGTTCTGTATGAAGTTGATTACAGATGTCCATGGGTGGCTGTGGCCACTTACCATCAGGTGGACTGCATGTTCGTTTGCTAATTTAGTCAGATAAAAAAAGGTGGACAGTATGCTCGTTTGCTACTTTAGACGGATAAAGAATGCTAATTAAAATTTAAATATTCAATCCCGAACTTCCCCTACAGGTAGAGAACTGTCTTTCCACATACGAACCACACGCGTGCGTGGTCGTCTACTCCGTGGTGGCGAAGAGTTCCTTCACAAGGGCTCATGAGTTGCTGTCCTACTTGGCGAGGGAGCAGTTTACAGTGGAGAGGACAGTGGTCCTCGTGGGGAATAAGGCGGATTTGGCGAGAGCAAGACAAGTATCCACTAATGGTGAGTTGACTGGGTGCTTGAAGAATTGATTCGGCCATTACTAGAATAGGCATAACGCTACTTAATATAATAGTGTGAGATAGTGGTTGTTAACATTTTTAGCAACACAGGCTAAAACATATGATTCGCTTATCTGCTCAACGATATGAGTATGCAAGTAAAAAATCTAGGTCAGGTAAAGATCGTCCCTGTAGCCTCGGGGTCAGAATAGGGCTACGGTATCCCCTGCCTGTCGTAAGAGGCGACTAAAAGGGGCTTCCGGGGTTGCAGACGGCTAGAGTGGGAGCTCGAACCGTTCGGTCAGGCAATCCCGGGAAGGACGGCGGTATGTGTGGTCGCATACCGTCGTAAAGACTAGACGGAGCGGTGGGCCCAGCCGCCCATCTGGGAGGAGCCCGATGGGGCAGCGCGCTCGGAGGACATTATATGGACATTATGGACATTATATGGAATAAATTCCGCGACCATGCCCCGTCCATGTTTATTGTCGCATTTGGGTTATTTTTTTTAAATGCCCAATTTAATCAAAGGCACAAATAATGATATCGACACATTCCCCTTAGATCACATTTCCCTTAGAATAATATAATAATCCCCTTTCCCATAAATAAATAAACAAATAATCCCCGATTTGTATGCGATTTGTACATAATTTTTGCGTGTAAGCCTAACATACACATACGTATCAGAAACATTTACATCTACATATAATATTAATAAGATAACACTTATTTTTCTAACAGAGGGCAAAGCGCTAGCAACAACTAAAGACTGCAAGTTCATCGAGACATCGTCAGGCATCCAGCATAACGTGGACGAGCTTCTCGTAGGCATCCTCAAGCAGATACGGCTCAAGGAAAACCGGGACAAGAAACAGGCGAAGAAGGTTGGGAAGCAGGTATAACCCTAAAATCTAGTAATCGTACTTATCATTATCTAAAACCACGACATATCAATTAATAATACCCATACTTATCTAAAACCTGCGACAAATCAAGTAATCATACTCATAATTATTTTAAACCCACGACAAATCAAGTAATCATACACATGATTATCTAAAACCCACGACAAATCAAGTAATCATACTCATGATTATCTAAAACCCACGACAAATCGAGTGATCATACTTAAAATTATCTAAAACCCACAACAAACCACGTCATCATGCTCATAATTGTCTAAATCCTATGTGAAATCAAATAATCATACTCATAATTATCTAAAACCGACGACAAATCGAGTAATCATACTCATAATTATCTAAAACCCACGACAAATCAAGTAACCATACTCATAATTATCTAAAACCTACAACAAATCAAGTAACAATACTCATATTTAAATAAAATATAGCTCAATCTCGCGGCTTTGCCTTTTTTGGTCACGTTTCCTATAGTAATGAGTTTCATATGTCAGCTCACACACACAGTTTCACATTCAGGTCGTAAAGTATCTACCAAATTTCAACGAAATATAGATCAATTTCTAATGCGATCTGCAGTTTTTGCCTTAACACTGTTCATACGTAAAGAACTTTACAAGTTAAAGTCAAGGAGTGAAACAACAGGATTTTAGTCCAGTACGAAAGTCCTGCAAGAGATCTGAGAGATCTCGTAATGCAACGAACGTAAAGAGTAACATACACACATACATCCTCACAAAGTTTCAGATCTATAACATTAATAGGTTAAGATTGGTAACATATTTGAAGATATCCACGCACAGTATGAAAGACTTACAAGAGATCTGATAGATCTCAACTCAACAACAACTCAACAACTCATAGATAATGCAACGAACGTGTTAAAGAGTAACATACACACATACGAGACAGAGTTCAGATTTATAACATTATTTATAAGGTAAGATCGGTAAAATATTTGAAGATATTTATAATTACCCGACTGCATCATAAGGAGGGTAATGTTTCTTGAAGTACCTATTATTAAGCGGGGACAAATAAACAATACAGAAAATCTTCTTAACAGCGTTCGGTATAGCTTGCAGATTTTTGTAATATATTATAATTCTTATTTAATATAAACGTTGTACTTATTTTCTCTTTTCAGTTTTTTAAGTGCCTTTTCTTCTATTTATAATCCTTTAACTTTTATTAGTTCGTCACTTCTTATTAGTTATTAGAACACAAGTAAATTCATTATAAGTTTCTTAGTGTCATTTGAATCTGAGACCTTATTTACACAATAAGTAAACACGATATTCTCGGTAAAGATTTAATTAAAAACTTTTAAATAAGGTGCTTATTGAAGCCATAGATAATTTCTGCTAAAACCTAAATACAAAAGTCAAAAAGTTTAAAATTTGTTGTATTATTTACTGTACGTATCGTCAACCCATTATTGTCCCACTGCTGGGCACGGGTCTTCTCTCGGAATGAGTTGTTGAGGACATAGACCACCGCGCTGGCCAAGGACATCACACACCTCCTAGAACTTTTTTTTAGATCTCGGGTTTGTAGGTTTCCTCACGATGTTTTTCTTCACTGAAAAACAGTGATAATTAATTTCTTATAAGCACATAAATCAGTGGTGCGTGCCTGAGTTTGAACCTCGGACCTCTCGATTGAGATGGCAAATTTCAACAATTAGGCTATCACTACTCTGTACATGTTTGTTATAAAACTGAAAACATAAAAGCCAGTAACTGATGCGTTCATATAACAAGTACCTACTTTCAAACTAAAGTACATTTTTTGGTTCAAGGTATCTTTGACGACCCGCGTGGCGCAGCGGTTACCATACCGGTCTGACGCGCAATGGGTCCCGGGTTCGATTCCCGGCCAAACAGGTATCTGAATGATGAGTTTAGATTCCTGTTCTGGGTCTGGTGGTTTGTGTGTTCGTCTTGTTCTTGTTCGTTGTGTCCATGGTACCCACGACACAGGAGAAAATCCGAATAGGGTATGAGTGTAGAAAGCGTGTGTGTGTAATGGTGATTTTAAGATATATAGTGGTGGTTGGTGAAACAAAGAGAGAGTATTTGACGAACAAAAGAAAAGTCACCAGAACTAAATATTCTACTACTTCCTTAATAAGGTGTCTGTGAAAATAATATATTAATAGAATGTTTGGTTTCAGACAATTTTTATTACGACCAAAAAAAATTTTAATATGTCCCAAATCATGTGTAATAAAATATTCTCGCGTAATTTATAATTCTCATAAAGTATAAATTACAATTACACCAAATAAAATGTATATATTATTGTACTTAGGGACACTTATGAAGGGTGTTTCAACAAGAAATTGAAATTTTAAAATTTAAAAAATATATTTTTTTTATATTTTCTGACGTCCATGGACCGCAACGGCAAATATCAGCTGTATTACTTATAAAATTAGACATATTTGTGTAAACAGGTTGGCCACATTTATGCAATATAATAGAAACAAATCTATCTTAATTTATAAATAGGGTCCTAAAACTAAAAATAAATCCTTACGCAACAAACAGACATCGAGGGAATCCGTTATTGGATATATTAGGGGTCGCGGCAAAAAGAATTATTGACGGCCTAACCTTACGCTTTGATATGCTGATAAGGGATATGGCTTCGGTACAATGAGTATTGTTTGTTACAAATGTGTACATACAATGTAGGTACCTATGCCTGTTTGAGAATATTAATCATTTTGAGTGGTTATCTTTTTCTTCTCTATTATATCTTTTTTAAAAAGGAAACCTGACCTAACTACTGACATAAGGTGGGCTAATACAAATAAATATTGTTTGGAAATTTGCCCCCTAAGGGGATAAAAATGGGCTGGAAAGATTACATAAAAGTCTGCCAATTTTGATGTTAATTTAATGACATTTGATACTTGGGTCTCTGGTTTGATAATATGGAAAATCTGTTTGATTATTTTCGGAAAATAAACCCCTAAGATAGTAAAATAGGGATTGAATGTTTTCCCGGAAATCCACCAAATTTGATGCAAGCTTAATGAAACTTGTAATGTTTGGCCATGTGATTGAATATATTGGAACTGTTGACAAAACGGGGGATGGGAATGTCCAGATATATATAAAAAATCAAATGGATTGATTATAATTATCATCGTTTGCAAGAATGAAGTCGCGGGTTCTGCTAGTTAATATATATAATAAATGTAAAAGTTTGACAGCATGTATATGTTTGTTCGCTCGCGCAAAAACTGTCAATCGGATTTCGCTGCAATTAACATTAACAACACACATGCTTTTTTTTTAATTGGGTAATCCTCATGGACATCCAGCCGCTCGGGGCAGCAGCAGGGTTATACCGGACTCTTACCGGCTAAACCCCCACTGTGTTTCCTCTTCGCACCATACGGCGGGAACACGGGCACACTTTCGCATTCATCTGCGAACCCGCCGGTGCCTGGCCGCTCCCGCAGCCTTTCCACGTAGAGTGTGGAGCTCTTCTTCAACAGCAAGGCGCAACTTACTTCCAATCATTCTTGGACTAAATACTAACATAACAAAAAAATAATAATTTTACAGAAATATCTTGTAAAATCTCAATAATGTTTTTGTTTTTGTCTTTTTATATATTAATATTTTTTCGTAGTTATTTTTATTATTCCCCTGTCATCATGTATTATGAGTTTGAATACATTACCTTTCCTACCGCACTTTATATTTTTTTACTTCGCCGTAATGTTCAGACTTCTGCATGCACGAGTATTCTAAAGACAAATTCAAGGTGGTAGAACCAGTGTAGTTCGACCAGAAAAGTACCACCGCCACACTTATTTGTAGTTTGAAGCATTTCTTGCGTTTCGATAGATGGTTGTGGTTGCCGGTACACTTTTACATGAGGCGAACATCATAGTCCTCGGGAAGTAGCAACGCATCAGTGCTTGACTTCAGATGGAACCCATGTTCCGTATGAAGTTGATTACAGACGTCCATGGGCGGCAGTGACCACTTACCATCAGGTGGACTGCATGCTCGTTTGCTACTTCAGTCAGATAAAAAAAGACAATTAAATCACAATTTAACCCTCATTCATTGTCCACAGGAAGCAAAACCGACGAAAATGGCTAGCTCTCGCACACACATCTCCCTGAGCATAGCGCGTGAGCTGCTACAGAAGATCTGCATCAATGACATCTCCAAATCTAAGTCGTGCGAAAATCTACATGTGCTCTAATCCTTAGCAACATGCAAAGAAATCTACAAATTCGAAAATCTACATGTGCTGAAATCTTTAGCAAAGAAATCTACAAATTCGAAAATCTACATGTGCTCTAATCTTCAGCAATTTGCAAAGAAATCTACAAATTCGAAAATCTACATGTGCTGAAATCTTTAGCAAAGAAATCTACAAATTGTGCGAAAATCTACATGTGCTTTAATCTTTAGCAATTGGCATAAAAACTACAAATCCTGCAAAAATCTACTTATGCTGTATCTAACCTTATCTTTAGCAATTTTTAATGGAAAAATCTACAAATCGTATGAAAATCTAAATATAAATCTAATAGAGAAAATATGCATGCTCTAGTCTTTTACAATTTGCAAAGAATAAATCTACAAATCGTTTGAAAATCTATACTGTAATCAATTTTCAAAGAATAATTCTTGAATACAGCAATTTAATTGATACCTTCTTGGATTTAAATCTTTAGATCTATCCCGCGATACTGTTACAGTGGTAAATAAAGGTGATTAGATAAGTTATAAAGTATTCGTTGAACAACTTGTCTGAAATTAGATGAGTGAGCTCGTTTAATTTAAATTTGCTAGCAATGAGATAAGTGAGCTCATTAAAGTCTTCTTAGTAAATACTTCTTACTATGAGAGAAATATTAAATGCCACGATTTAACTGTTATTTTTTTAGGGTTCCGTAGCTAAAGTATCAAAATAGAATCCAACACTAAGACTTCGCTGTTCGTCTGTTTTCTAGCGTGAAACCGTTCTTGCATTTCGGTGGAAGGCTGTGGTTGGCTCACTTTTATTTGAGGCGACCATCTAAGGCGGGAGTAGCAACGCATCCGTGATTAACTTCTTTTTGAAGTGAAACTTCTTTAGGCGCATGAGGGTAAAATTTTTACAGATGAAACGTCACGCCGGTATGCAACGGAAGTGTCGGAAAAGAGAGAGAGAGTGATCGAGACCGATTGAGAGAGAGTAAGACAGGGCGAACGTAGCATGAGCAACTAGCCGTGGAGTGAGAGTAGGGAGCAAGCGAGTGAGAAAGATTGAGAGAAAAAGTGAGACAAAGCGAACGTCGTATCACGCCTTTATCCCTTCCTCTTAATCTTGGAAATTTAAAGTTTTAGATTTGTATAAATATAAACAAGATTTATAAATTAGTTCGCCAAAGAAGTTTCACTTCTGACATGTGTACTTTGTACGCACGCATGTTTTTTTATTTGAATTTGATTACAGGTATCCATCAACAGTTATGTACCACCATCAGTTCACGCAGTCCACATGCTAGTTTCCTTACGAGTACTAATAAAATTTAAAGTGTAGCTTAAAGACTTGCCTAAAAATTTAAATCCATAACTAAATTGTACGTTCAGGAATAATTTCATGTAAGTCACCGATAAGTTCTTATACATTGTATCACTCACATGAATTCACAACACTCCAACTAATGATTGAGGCAACATAAACTTTTGATTCTAGTGCAGAGGATCAAATCCTAATAGCACTATAATCTATAGGATTGGCGAAATGTATTCACCAATAAACCCAAACCAAATAATAAAATAATGCTGTGACCGTCTTAGCACAATTACAGTGTTGCCAAATAAAATTTTCTTACATTAATTTAGTAAAAATAGACGGTAAAGCACTTAAATACCAGTTTTCCTTAATACATTTCAAAAATAGAACAAGTATAATATTTACGCGTTACATTTAACAGAATACCTAAAAAGGGTCACCAGATTCAGATCAAGGTTGAAAAAAGGGTCATGATATTTACATCACGTTCATTGCCTAAAATAAGTCTCGTCGCGATCCTATTTTCAGGAATTTGGGTATAATTTGTTTTATTCGTAACAGGAAAGTTGTAAACGCAACACAGATGTTTTAAGGGTATAGAAATCTTTATTTCTCACAAGAATTAATACATAATTCACTTATATGAGAATTTACAATATTATTTTACATTATTACATATCTTTAGCCGTGTTGCTGACAAAATTTCTTCAATTTTTGCTTAAAACTATTTATTGATACTGCATTCTCGATACTATTAGGTAACTTATTGTAAAATTGTGCCCCTTCAAACATTATATCTTTTTCCATATAATGTTCGTGGTTTATTGTTTTCATTATTTAAAGCGTTTAATTTAAAGTAATAGTTGCAAGGCAGGGGTAACAGTTAAATAAATTATAAATTTTCGAGAACATCTTCCATTTAATTGCTACAAATCTCCTTGAATTCTTTCATTTTATAGTTGTATTATGCAACTGCACTTAAAATAACTAATCCGCCATCTTAGGCAGTCCACCATATTGGAATTAAAAATTAAAATCCGTAGCATATTTTTAAAGATCTACGCATACATAGGGACAGAAGAGAAGCGACTTAGTATTGTACTATGTAGTGATAAACTCAAGCGTAAGTGCAAATCGTCATTGTGCATTTAAAACTTTTCCGAATTATTCAATGCAAAAGTTCTCGTAAGATTACCATAAGTTCTGCTAGATAGAAATATCATTAAAGTCTGATAGAACAGGAAGTAAAGACTACGCTTAATTCAGACGCAGTTTATTCGAATGTGACTTTTACATATATCAGTATTTCTAAAGCGCAATACACACTGAGCCGGCCGGGCCGCCGACCTATGTCGACAACTTTTTGTCGTCGGGCTAGTTGGCGGCTTCATTTATTGCAAGTCGGAAAGTTGTCGGCGGCATATTGTCGGCGGATACTAAAAATACTAGCACGTCACTACGAGTCGAGCGTCGCCGGGCAACTTGGCGTACGCAAGCCGCCAACATGTCGGCGGGCAACACGCGCGGGCGCATGTTGCCGACATGTTTTTTTTATTATAGGCCGTCGGGTTGAGTCGGCGGTCTGTATCGGCGGCCCGGCGGGCTCAGTGTGTATTGCGCTTAAATTTCATCTTGCTTAGTATTACGGTTGGGGGTATGTTCATTTTTCAGAACATTCAAAACGAAATTGTAAATTAGGATTTGGCGTTTTGAATATTGCTCACAGAATACAGTCACCACTGGAACATCGGTACTGACGAAAGTATTACAGAATCCACACTAATATTGTTAATGTGAAAGTGTGTTTGTTTGTTCCTCTTTCACGTCAACACGTAGCTATTATATGATATGGTTTATATGTTGGGGGATAGTTAGGAGGATGGACAGTTATTTAGGCTACTTTTTACCGTGCTCTGTCATTCCCATGAGAATATCGATGTATTGTTAGTTGCTACATAAATATGTAAAAAATCAAGATAAGGGCGGTGGGCAAATTAAATTTTACTAACGCCATCTATTAACAACGTCTGGAACGACTAAATAGTCGTTCCAGACGTTGTTAATAGATGGCGTTAGTAAAATTTCATTTTCAAGTCCTGAATCACCCTAACAAATGTTAATTCCCTTTGACCGTGCGGGCGAAGTCGCGGGTAAGAGCTAGTAAATCAAAAAATAAAGAACGAACCCCACAAAAACAGTGTTATTTGTAAATATCTTTGACATTTGTACAGTAAACAATGTTTTATTAACGTTGTATTTTTATGTATTGATGTTATGGGCCTGGGGTTTTTTCCGTTGAGAATTTCCTAGGTAAAGAGGGTTCCCCTTGAGGCCCGAAAATCCTTACCCACCGCCCTTATGTTGATTTAGCCGTTGCACACGAGAGACCCGTAAAGTAAGACGTCCCCAAACAAACACGGAATATTATTTATTTTATGGTGGTCACAAGACCTGGGGACTTCGATGAAGAGTTTACAAAGAAAGAAAGAAATCGTTTATTCCTAATGCGTACATACTCATACAGTTTAAAAACACAATAATAATATAGAACCAACTAACATGAGATACGAGAGTGGTATACATCACAAAACGGACTCTTCTCAGCATTATGCTGGTTGATTATTTTCAGCTAGCGCTGGTCTTCCGAAGGACCTGAATGGTCACGTCTGGTCAAAAACAGTACAATCTGAGTTTATTTATTTCATACCAACACAACTACCATTACAGTAAAGGACACGTCTGGTCAAAAACAGTACAATCTGAGTTTATTTATTTATTTATTTCATACCAACACAACTACCATCACAGTTTTGCCCAAAGCGGCAGTGTGGTCCCACAAACAATAAAAAAAAAATTGATTTACTTATAGCATAATACATAGGAGCATTTATAAATTCATTTAGAGGACAGGTAAACCTATCAATAAATTCTCCTATGTTATTTAAAGCGTGCAAGGCGCGCGTGATGGGTGATTTACCAAGAATATTGGTCCGTTCGGTACCACTAACAACTGCGGCCATCGCCGTCGCAACACGTAATTGTCCGGTACATTCAAACTTAACTCTTTTAGTAAGTTAAATAGTTTAGTGCATCAGGCTGACCGGTCGTTAAATGATTGCACTAAAAACGAAAGCATAACTTGCACAATTCGTTATTGGAACAAATATATAAATCGTTTATTGTATTTGTAGAAACTGTTACTCAAAGAATTCAATCACCTAAATGAAGTCGGCCCTGTCTCGGTCAAGAGTCCTTCAATCGAATCGACATTGAGCCCGCCCTCGATTCTGACCGCATTGCACTATTATTCTCATTTATGCTTTATTTAGTTATTGCAGTGTATCTTCCAATGCTTTAGCATTTTTATTAAATTACGTTGAATACTTAAAGCGACAAATGTATCGATTTCGATAAAAGTTTGATAAATATTCAACAATTTGCTTTAACCCTAGATAGCTAACCTTATACTGTACTCTGTTTAAGCTAACCATCCGTCGAAGTGACGGGTATACAAATAATATTTTTATTTGGCACAAGTTATTAAAAAAGTTGACCTCTTTTTTATGGTTTCGTTTATAAATGTTATTCTAAATAAGAATTGTAAATTGACTTTCTTTATTATATATTTATATTAAAATAACTTTTTCTAAACTCCTTAAAAAATTTGGAACATATTTAATGATCTGCTTTGACAAGCAAAATCAACGATAAATTAAAATAAAACAATATTTTTTTTGACTTCATATAGTACATAGAAACATTATAAATAATTAAAACATAAAACAAATTATTTTTCTTCAGCGCAAGTAACACAAAAATCAAACTTTATGTTCACTGCATATGGGAGCGATGCAGTTGGAACACGTGCTTTTGGTCATACGCTTTTTCTCTTAGTGGCACTTCCGAAACGCTTTTTTTTACGACTCTCTCCACTAGATGTTGCTGGCTCTTCTCTGGTGTTATGACCTTGTACAGGAGGAGATGATATGCGATTTTGATTGGTAGATAATGACATAATTTTGACAGATTTTTCGACATTACTCCATTTTACAATATCTTCAAAAATGTCAATGGTTAAAAACTTAAAAAAAAAGATGCTTCTCCCATTTATCCCCTACAGGAACGGGTAGGTCCCTTCGGAGTATGCACAATGTTTCTTGCCGAAGTTCTTGTGGAAGTGTGACCCAACCGTGCCGATTCCTATCTCGTACCTTCCTTTGAGGAAGTAATATGATGCTACAATGCATGGTTTGTGAAGGTGCAGTACTCGAGATAATAGGTGAATCAGGATCCACGTCTGAAGGAAATTCTGGTAGTGCTCTTACATAGCATCCCCTCGGCATCTGCACATTATCTTCCACTATAAAATCTTGTCTCGCTAGCAAAACTATAATCAAGGGCAGCGTCACTAAGTTCTTGTTGTAGAAGATCAATTATTTCATCTTCTCGTAAAGAACTTAAAGAAAACATGACGTAAATAAAAAAAAAAACGCAAATTACTTTGAAAATAACCAGTGCAATCGAATTCTATTACTGACGGTAAAGCTAACCACCCGTCGAAACGACGGGCAAAGGTCAGGTATCTCAAAAACTATGACACCTAGCTGTTCGCTGCATGTGCCACTGCAACGGGCTCCCTGGCGGCTGAGTTGGTTAGCCAAGACAGCACGTTCGGATACGCCGTTAAAAAATGCGAGCGATATTTCTTTGCACTGCCCGTCGAATCGACGGAGGTTAGCTATCTAGGGTTAAAAAACATTTTTTACAAAGAACGCCAAATTAAGACGTCAGCTATCTAGCCCCTTGTACGTAAGGATTTTAATTATTTATCACACAGCATAAGTGAAAAACGCTAAAAACGGAGGTATTTATATCTATATATTTCTAACTGCATCTATTACCTAGTATACGAAGATTTAGGCTATTATTTAGACACTGCCAGCGATATAATCATACACAATTCGTTATTGGAACAAATATAGTAGACGGATTCTTTATAATTGTATTTGCAGAAACTTACTCAAAGAATTTAATCACTTAACTGAAGTCGGCTTTGTCTCGGTCAAGAGTCCTTCAATCGGATCGACATTGAGTCCGCCCTCGATTCTGACCGCATTGCACTATTATAACTATTCGCTCTTTATTTAGTTATTGCAGTGTTTCTTCCAATGCCCTTTTTATTAAATTACGTTGAATACTTAAAGGGGAAAATGCATCGATTTTGATAAAAGTTTGATAAATATTCAACAATTTGCTTTAAAAAAAAACATTTTTTTACAAAGAACGCCAAGTTTAAACGTCAGCTATCTATCCCCTTGCGCATAAGAATTTAAATTATTATTCACATAGTATCAGCAAAAAAGGCTAAAAAGATATTTATATCTATATCTTTTTACCTACGGTACGGTCTTACGGTCTACGGTCGTTAAGTGATTGCACTAAAACGAAACTATATCTTGCACAATTCGTTATTGGAACACATTATAGAAATCTTTTATTGTATTTGTAGAAACTTACTCAAAGAATTCAATCACCTAAATGAAGTCGGCCCTGTCTCGGTCAAGAGTCCTTCAATCGACTCGACATTGAGACCGCCCTCGATTCTGACCGCATTGCACTATTATACCTATTCGTGCTTTATTTAGTTATTGCAGTGTATCTTCCAATGCTTTAGCATTTTTATTAAATTACGTTGAATACTTAAAGGGGAAAATGTATCGATTTTGATAAAAGTTTGAAAAATATTCAACAATGTGCTTTTAAAAAAAAAAATACAAAGAACGCCAAGTTTAAACGTCAGCTGTCTATCCCCTTGCGCATAAGGATTTAAATTATTATTCACGCAGTCTCAGCAAATTAGGCTAAAAAGATATTTATATCTATATCTTTTTATCTACGGTACGGTCTTACGGTCTACGGTCGTTAAGTGATTGCACTAAAACGAAAGTATATCTTGCACAATTCGTTATTGGAACAAATATAGAAATCTTTTATTGTATTTGTAGAAACTCTTACTCAAAGAATTCAATCACCTAAATGAAGTTGGTCCTGTCTCGGTCAAGAGTCCTTGAATCGAATCGACATGGAGCCCGCCCTCGATTCTGACCGCATTGCACTATTATACTCATTCTTGCTTTATTTAGTTATTGCAGTGTTTCTTCCAATGCCTTAGCATTTTTATTACGTTGAATACTTAAAGCGACAAATGTATCGATTTTGATAAAAGTTTGAAAAATATTCAACAATGTGCTTTTTAAAAAATCCCTTTTTTTTTACAAAAAACGCCAAGTTTAGACGTCTGCTGTCTAGCCCCTTGTGCATAAGGATTTAAATTATTTATCACACAGTATAAGCGTAAAACGCTAAAAACTGAGGTATTTATATCTATATATTTTTAATTGTATCTATTACCTAATTACACAAAGATTAAGGCTATTATTTAGACACTACAAGCGATATAATCATACACAATTCGTTATTTGAACAAATATAGTAGACGGATTCTCTATATTGTATTTGCAGAAACTTACTCAAAGAATTCAATCACCTAAATGAAGTCGGCCCTGTCTCGGTCAAGAGTCCTTCAATCGAATCGACATTGAGTCCGCCCTCGATTCTGACCGCATTGCACTATTATACCTATTCGTGCTTTATTTAGTTATTTCATTTATTTTGTTTCTTCTATTGCTTTAGCGTTTTCCGATACTTTATTGAATGGGAGGTGTCTTCGAAGTTGCACTAGAATTTAAATGAAATATAAATTTAAAATGTAACAACTTTTAATACAGGATATGAAAGTGAATTAAATAAAGCCTAAATTGTACCTCAACATGGTCTTTAACATGATGGAATCCTGTGAATGAAATCCCTTGATGCGAAAACTAAACTTAAACAGACGAATGAAAATTTTAGAAATTACGGAAAAATCTCAATCAACCAAATTATTGTATTTGCAAATATATGTTATGTATACGAATAACATTCATTTTGACAATATTCTCCGATTTATTAAAAGCAATGGAGCTTATTGCTTTTCGGTCCTATTTCATTCCATCCATCCATCCATCAGCCCTTTGATGTCCACTGCTGGACGTAGGCCTCCCCTAAATGACGCCACCCAAACCGGTCCTGTGCCTACTGAATCTAATGGTTTTCCGCTGTGCTCTTCAGGTCATCGGTCCACATGGTGGGGGGGGGAGGGGGGAGCGACCTGTGCTCCTTTTGCCTAAACGTGGTCGCCACTCGAGGACCTTTCTTCCCCATCGGTTTATCGGCCCTACGAGCAATGTTATTTCATTACTACATTGAAAACAAAATTGTCATAGTAATTTAGTTGAATGGCATATACATATGGTATATGATAAAATGAAAACAAGTAGTTGCAAATAATAAAACAATGCATGAATTCATTATTTTAGCACGGATTTTATCATTGTTATGATTCTATTAAAATAAAATTTGATAAAGCGTATTTCAGCACGTTTATAACAAACAATTTTTATTCAAACCTCTGTAAAAACTGTTGAATAATTCTTTTGCATTCACAAAAATTTCCTCTGTTATCTAGACTTCAAATAAAATTCTAATAAAATTCAAATAAAATTCTTCTTTCGTCCTTTTTTGACATGTTTTCGATTTTCGTGAGAGTTAAACGTAAATCGCACATAACGCGTTATATGGGGTGATACAAGCGCGTTATACGAAAATGCTGCCAAGTGCAAATACGCCTCGCGCACAAAGAGTTCCGTACCATTACATAAAAAATAAAATCACGTTTGTTGCTTGGGAGCAACAACAAATATTTATTTTAACACATTTATAGTATTTGTTGATATAACGTCAACAGAAGTTACATCATCTGTGATAATTTCAACTACCTATCACGGTTCAGAAGGTACAGCCTGGTGACAGACAGACGGACAGCGGAGTCTCAGTAACAGGGTCCCGTTTTCACCCTCTGGGTGCGGAACCCTGAAAATACTCTATACGCGTTTTCCTATAACTCGGAACCAATCTACCGTGTTATAGGGGGAATTATACTCCCATACGTTTATAGAATGTACATCAATATTACTTCATAGTAATAATACTTGTGTGTACGCAATTTCTGACTGAGAAATTGTTTCCCTTGTCCCGAGATTCGATTTTAAGATCGGGTACATGTATACAGGTAATGTAATGATTTTTTGATGTAGTAGTTTTCTAGATAAGGTTTCTTATTGATGTTATAGAGGGATTTCTTAACATCTGATCAGTTGTCATTCATCCTGTTATCTGTGTAGGAAATTCAAGACGGTAACAGGTGTACAAAATGACTGCGTTAAGGCAAATCCATCTATCACTTCTGTGTTATTGTTAATAATAATGATAGTATTAGGATGGGATAGGATGGAGTTAGGATAGGAATTCTAATCCTATCGTATCCTGTTCTAACATTTTTTAATAATAATGGTAGTGTTAGGATAGAATGAAGTTAGGATAGGAATTCTAATCCTATCGTATTCTGTTCTAACATTTTTTAATAATAATGATGGTGTTAGGATAGAATGAAGTTAGGATAGGAATTCTAATCCTATCGCATCCTGTTCTAACATTTTTCTAAAATGTTATCTCATGATTATTCAGATGAATTTAACAAAATTATTGAAGTGAACGTAACTGACGATTCACGTGAGAAAAAATCTTCCTCAAACTATTTTGTATGAACTTTTAATTAGCTTCTTTTAATCCTTCTAACTCTGGAGTTTTCATAGAAGACATGTCGCAGAAATGGGTGAAGACAGACTGATCAGTTGTTAGGAGAATAGTGTATTAGAATAAGTTTAATTTAAATATGTTTTGAATAAAATAGATAAGTCTTATATCTTCGGTTGTGTAAGTTCTTCCTATGAATGTGGCTATTATAAAACCATCGTTTTGGTTCAGAAATTACACATCTTTAACTACATTCAAAACTCCTTTATTCACGGTTTTTGCATATTCAGTATTTTTGCGTTACAAAATGTGTCAATTTTCTTGTTTTCGCGGCTAAAAATTTATTTGTTCACGGATGTCAGGACAAGTAAAGAGATTCCGCGCTGTTTGCGTGTCCGCTTTATTTGAGTGCTGGTCATTCGCGGTTTCTGTATTCGGTATATGAGCGGAACATAACCACCGCGAATAAGGAGCTTTTACTGTACCTATACAAAGATATCAAATAATAGTCGGAAATCAGAATCCTTTTTTCGAGTGTGTGATGAATTTTAAATAGTCAATATCAACCCACCTTGTTTGAGTTAATATGCATTCTGTTAAAACTAAAAAATATGCAACATTTTATTTTTTTTTAAGTATACTTATTATTCAAAAGTATTAATGTATACGAAATCGACTTTTCTGTAGGACTCCTTTCCAATCGAAATTTGTTTCTAGAAAGCATTTACTTATTTATGTTAAATAATTAACCCTTAATTAATTTAGTAATATTTTTATAGTATTTACCATATCTAGTTTGTTTAATAAATATATAAGATTCTGTTTATCTTATTTACTAAGTAACAGTAGGTTTCATATAAGGCCCTTTCAATTGCAATGACGAAGCGCAAATGGTTAAATAAACATAATTATGAAATCTTACGTCATTGTTAATCCAAAAATGTAATAGTCTATAATGCACCATTATTCATAAAAAGAAATAACTCAACATTTACGTTCTTTTTTCATCTGAATGAAGTCTCAAACGAGCATGCAGTCCACCTGATGGTAAGTGGCCACTGCCGCCCATGGACATCTGTAATCAACTTCATACAGAACATGGGTTCCATCTGAAGTCAATCACAGATGCGTTGCTACTCCCGAGGACTATGATGGTCGCCTCATGTGAAAGTGTGCCGTGTTACGTTTTGCGAGTTTATAATCTAGTTAGTTCACTTTATGGTATAAACGTAAAATTTGAGTTATTTCTTTTTATGAATAAAGGTGCTATTATATATTGCACAGTAATAAAGAAAGTGATCGAAATCTAATTTCGGAAAAGTGAATTCAATATGATAAACGTCACATAACATGATATTTCATTTATCCGATTAAAAATGACGACCATGTGCCAGAAGCGGCATATCGTCGTTTAAGTTCTAACACCGCGGATCTCAAAATTAGCAACTTTTCAGGAGGGCAAATAAACTGTTTCAAATAGTTATTTTTAATTTTACTACCAAATAATATATATTCAACGAGGAAATGCCGCAAGCATTCTTGGGACTCTCCCAAAAGGCAGCGGTATGGACTCTTTGTTTTATTTATAATTTGTATTATTTTTTTAGATTTAAAGAAATATTTTTTTTTTATTTTAAATTGTTTGTTTTAATAAAGTTCATTACATAATAATATATTGCGATTTTAATATTAAAATATTTTTTTATGAAAATGTAATATGTTCCTATAGTATTTTGGGATACCATTATTTCATTAACTCAAAATAGGCATTTTGAGTTACGCGTTGTTAGAACTTAAGCGTCAATATGGCATAAATTATATTTTGTTATTTCCAAAAAATGAAAATTTTGCATACGTTATCTTTTTTATTACAGTGTAATATTACAATCTTAATGTAATTCTATCTATGCGGTAGGCCTAACTCTAAAATGACTTATGATATCTACTGATGTAGTTTTATATAACTGTAGAATATACAATATTCGTTTCAAAACTTTACAATTTATACCTATTATAAATGTTAATCAGTACAGTAAGGTAGTTGTTTTTCTTATCAATAATGTATTTCAATTAAGACAAAATACTATGTGATCAATAATTGTTGTTGTGTAGATAATCTTCTTCTTAATTAATATGTGTACCTACTTATGTAGTTTATTTAAGGTAATATTATTGAGTAAGATTAGAAAATGTTACTGACTCACTTTTATATGAGGCGAAAACTTTAATCTTTGAGAATAGGAAAAAAAATTGGTCTGTAAAGTCGGTTTACTGACGATAGTTGAAAGTGACAACGCCACACATTTTTTTGTCGCCCTCCCGATACCGGCTATGCCTGTGGCAACGCTGTGATTGACTGCAGATAGAACTCCTTGTTCGGTCTGGAGTTGTTTAGAGATGTTCATGATAGGAAATCACTTATTATCAGGTGGGCTGCATGCTCATTTGCTACTCCAGCCTTACAAAAAATCTTTAACTACTACGTTGAACTACGCTACACATGGGTGGCAGCAACTAACATCTACCGTGTATGACGACCCGCGTGGCCGAGCGGATACCATACCGGTCTGACGCGCAATGGGTTCCGGGTTCGATTCCCGGCTAGACAGGTACCTGAATGTTCAGATTAGATTCCTGTTCTGGGTCTGGGTGTTTGTGTATTCGTCTTTGTGTGTTTCCATGGTACCCACGACACAGGAGAAAATCCTAGTGTGGGGCTATGAGTGTAGAAAGCGTGTAAATATCTTTGCTACTTCTTTGATAACCCCAGGTATACCCTGTTTATAACTTAATTTATAATATAGTCGTTAAAAAAATCAAGTGTGTAACATAATTATGGTGTCCTTGCCTAAGGACGACCCAAACGCCACCATTTAAAACTAAGCCTTACTCTGCCATTCTAAGGCTGATTTTATCTAAGGCTCTTCGAATGTTAGTGAAGCCTAGTTAAAAGACAAACAAGCCTCTTGCTTCACAAACAACTTACACACGAAGGTGTGCGAGGATTGCAAATACATAGTAGGTACATGTGGTTATTAGGTACTTTGCTTAAACACTAAAAGAATAAATCGCCTCTTTACTAAAACAACGTGTCAAGTACTAATTGAACTTTTTTGTTAAATTGATAATTATTATTTGTTAATTTGTTAAATTGATAATTATTAATTTCGTAATCAATCATGTTTTTTCTTAAATTTGCCGGTAAATCATCAGGTAATATTTATAATCGTCTGTGTAAGTCCATTCATTTTAAGGAATTTTATTTTGTGTAACTCAACAATTAGCCTCCAATAAAAATGTAGTTTTCAAGATAACACGTTGTTCTTGCAAAAAGGCGAAATGACAAATGTTATTCACGATTTTGGAGTTTAAATATTTGCTAAAGTAAAAACCGATATACGGTTGTTTTTGGCGATTGACTTCTACCAATTTTTTTGCTTTTTTGAAAGAAAGGTCTTTATTTTGTCAATTTTTGGGTTACAATACTTTTGATTACATATGATGTTTAAAAAGGGCGCCAAATATTCAATATGCCGGTTAAGGCATTCTAAATCTATGGCACTCACATACTCGGATTTGTCAATAAATATTTATTAATACAATTAATTGCTAGGAAAACAGATTTTTCCATAGATCCCCGTGTTTCTAGCCTAGAGCTGATGACGGAGTTGATCTGGTGAATTAATGGATCAAGAACAAGAGTTTAGAACAAGGGCTATACCTATATCTAAATATCTTTAAATTTCTAACAATTTTTGTAGTCGAAGTCATTTTTTTAAAATCGGACTTATACCTATCTCCATAGGCTCAACTATGTAGGAGATGTATATAAATACATGATGCGATAATCTGCGTAGTATAACGCTACATGCGGTAATTTTACGCACAATAACATGTTTCTAGTGTAGGATCACCACAGTACGGTGTGTGGCCAGAGGATACCGCTATACCTAAATACCTATATAGCGGTATCCAACTGGCTCATGGACTGGTGAAGGTATATCAGAAGGTCGAGGCTTGTATGAAATATTTTATTGAGTCTTTATACTCCCGGCTACAACACCGGTCGACCAATAATAATTTAATTAATTTAACAAACCAATAAAATGATACGATTTTTTACCACTACAAGTTTTTTACAGTTATTTACTAATACAAGTTATTTGCACAACACAAACATTTGCACTTTGCAGACATTTTTGAGTGAAACGCATATAACGATGTGCCCATGTGGCATTTAATAAATGTATCCTGTAATTTACACAAGCTGTAAAGTACATTTTTATCTAAAATAATAAAAAGAAAATCAGAACACTTGATTCCGAAAAATGCAATATATATGTAAAGAAAATAAATACCAAATAATTAGCATAAACCATTCAGCGTAACTGATGTTCGCGGATACTTCCCGTAAACCTCTTAACTAAGTAATAAGGAGGTACCTAAGTTTAATCTAAAATGTGGTGCTACCCATGAATAATTGAGAGTAGTAAAGATCAAACACCTTATAAACCTTCTTTGGCACTTAAGAAGCGTATTTCAGAGCATACACCCAAATGTAGCAACTATTTTTTATCACATAGAAGTAGCAAACGAGCATGCAGTCATGATCGTAGGTGGCCATTGCCGCCCATGGATATCTGCAAGTAACTCCATTCAGAACAGAGGTTCCATCAGAAGCCAATCGCGTTGCTAGTTCTTAGGACTATGATCGTCGCCTTATATAAAAGTGTACCGGCAACCCACACCCTTCCACCGAAACGCAAAAACTGCTTCACGCTAGAAATAGATGTTCTATATCTGGCTGAAGTAGCAAACGAGCATGCAGTCCACTGATGGTAAGTGGTCACTGCCGCCCATGGACATCTGTAATCAACTTCATACAGAACATGGGTTCTATCGTAAGTCTATCACAGATGTGGCAACCACTCCCGAGGACTATGGTGGTCGACTCATATAAAAGTGTTAAAAGTCGCCTCATATAAGAGTTGATTACATATGGTCATCAAAAGAGCGGCAGTGCCATATACCATCATTAAACTGTTTTCTGCTTTTATAACATAAAAAAAAGAATTTAGGGTCGTAAGTACATTATGTTTGTGGGCAACGTCATTAGGTAACATCAAGAGTACTGCAGGCTTCTCAATCATTTTCCTTCTATTACGTAAAGGAAAAAATATGTAGGTATGAACATTTGATTAAATTCTTTATGACAAACTAATTTCCCTCTGCTGGGCAGTAGGGCCTCCCATATGGAGGAGCATCATGACACTTCAGCGCTGGTCGCTTGAAGCACATTTGGTAGGAATTTGAAATTAATAACATACTTTAGCGCTTTTGAAATTATAACATATCGCTGTTACGAATAATCGCATAATTCATTAAGTTAAAGCGATTGTTTAATTTTGATCTGGCTCTTTTGTAAGGCGTTTTTGAGTTATGTTATTATCCAATTCAAGCAGCGATATGTTTCACAAATCCCCATAAGTTATCATATAACAGGGGTGGCGGACCTATTCAATTAAAACAATTATGGCGTTTGTTGTCGCAGATAAGACGATAACTTGTGTTGCGGTTCATCAACCCATTATTGTCCCACTGCTGGGAACGGGTCTTCTCTCAGAATCAAATTTTAGGCCATAGCCCACCGTGCTGCCCAAGTGCGAATTGGTGGTGGCTTTTTAAAGAACTCTCGGGTGTTTCCTTGCGATGTGTTCCCTCACCGAAAAGCAGTGATAATTAATTTCTACTACGGACATAATTTTAGAAAAATGTGTGGTGCTTGCCTGGGTTTGTACCTCGGACCTCCCGATCGAGAGGGCAAGTTTCAGAGTTCTTTAAATCTCGGAGGAGTGTTATGTCCACCAATTCGCACTTGGCTGGCGCGGTGGATTATGCCCTAAACTTTAATTCTGAGAGAAGACCCGTGCCCAGCAGAGGGATAAAAATGGGTTGACGAGGGAAGCATACATAAGGACAGGCAGCGAGAAGCGACTTTGTTTTGTAAAAGTGAAATCTTTGAGAGAGGTATTTGTTACTATTTCACGTAAAAACTACCAGTCGGATTTTGCTGAAATTTGACACACTCATTCTTTATGATCTACTTTAACACATAGGGTACTCATTATTGTAGTAGATATGACCGAAGCGGGCGCGGGAATAACCTTGTTTTAACGTCGCCTAGCTCGCAGTGCCACACATGCCATCTCTGACTCGCCATTGGCTCGCCATCTTTGTCATATACCAAAGCCAGTATTAAACTTCTAAGCGAACCATACGCTTCTGTAATCTGTATAAGTAATAATGATGTGACGAATATTACTATTTGAAGATTCCGGATATTCTGTTTTTTTTAAATTCTACGCCCTTATGGGCGCCGCTAGATTTATTTTCAGGTAGGTGCATCAACATCTGCATATACAAATAACCGGTATCAAAATTTAAAAGTTTTGTAGGGGCGGCCTACACTACTTAAATATTTTATAAAATATTAGTTGACCCGGCGAACTTCGTTCCGCCTAAAAGTAAAAAATCTAAAATTATCAGTGTTTCTCCACTATATTATACAAGTATTATACATAAAAACCTTCCTCTTGAATCACCCTATCTATTAAAAAAACTGCATTAAAATCCGTAGCGTAGTTTTAAAGATCTGAGCATACATAGGGACAGATAGCGAAAAACGACTTTGTTTTATACAATGTAGTATAAAAGTGTAGATTAAGCGACCAAACTGCAATTTGTCTTATATTTGTATCAATTTGTCACCTCTTTTGTTGTTAAACTGCAGTTCGATATTGGCAAACATTCGCACAATCTTTACGAATATGTAAAAATATGCAAATATTTGCAAATACGAATACGAATATTCGTCACATCACTAAGTAATTATAAAATGTATAAGTATACGCTAAGTCTACGTGTTATTGTTAGAGTACTGATTATATTTTTCTAAAACTAAAAAGTACTTTCTACGACTTTTGTATTGTAAGTAAGATGTTTCCTGTTACTGTGTCGTTCTGTTTTCGATTATACATTTCTTGAAGTATTATTGTTGTTTTATTTTAATGTTGAATTCTATTTACAATATTATCGCGGAATTGACACATTTTAATACTTAACAGGTCCTCACGATATGCGGTTTTAGAATCCTTTTCGAATTCTTTTCGTCTATGTTACTTATTTATCCTACTATAATTTCTGTCCTTCATTAATCCTTTTCTAACTTTACACACACTTCCCACTCTTCATTCCTGTTATCTTTACGAATTCCATGCATAGGTTGTCTGGAAGAGATCGCTGCCTAGCGATAAGACCGCCTATTGCATACTACTGATCTACTTTGTATGTTACTGTTATTTTTGTATGTGTTTATAGTGTGCAATAAAGAGTATTGCACACTATAAACATTAACTATTCTATTCTATTCTATGACCCAGTTGCATGGATCGTGGTCACGGCGAAACTGCGGTGGCGGAGAGAAACTGTTGACAAGCACTAGTGATAGATTAACCTATCTACCCTACGTCTAGTTCGTTTTTATTTATTAGATCGAAATATCTTCAAAAAGAATTCGAAAAGGATTTAAGAACCGCATATCGTGAGTACCCGTTAAGTATTAAAATCTATTTATGTTTTATATCATTTTAATAAAGGTATTATTACTTCTGATTTTTCTACTCTGATACTTTTGACTTTATACAAGATATTTAATTCAGTGTAGTTTCGAATATACGAGCATATGTTATTTTATGTACTGTAATTGCACTGTGTAGCGGGGTTCGAATCCAGGCACGCACCATTGATCTTTTTTTTTTTTTTGACTGAAGTAGCAAACGAGCATGCAGTCAACCTGATGGTCAGTGGTCACTGCCGCTCATGGACATCTGTAATCAACTTCATACAGAACATGGGTTCTATCTGAAGTCAAACACAGATGCGTTGCTACTCCCGAGGACTAAGATGGTCGCCTCATGTGAAAGTGTGCCGGCAACCACACCCTTCTATCGAAACGTAAGAAATACTTCACGCTAGAAATAGGTGTGGCGGTATTAGAAATTTTCGGTGAAGGACAGCATCGTGAGCAAGCCTACATGGCCGAGAGTTCTTTAAAGAAAGGGTTCTCGGAGGTGTGTGAAGTCCACCAATTCGCAATTGGCCAGCGCGGTGGTCTAGGGCCTAAAACTCTTTCATTTTGAAAGAAGACCCGTGGGACAATAATGAGTTGACGATAATTGATAACTAGCTGAAACCCGAAGTGTGGCTGGCGTGAAAAAAATCGATGTATAGATTGTCACGTGAATAGGGATTGCAATCCGGCCTCATTTTCAATCCGGCCGGATCCGGCCGTTTTTTTCTCAATCCGGCCGGATCCCACCGGATCTGGCGGCATTAATCCAATGGTTAAAACAGTGTAAAAAAAGGATCGATTTCTAATGGTAATTATTTTTGTAATGTGAAATCTTTGTTAAAATATACAATCACCGGATCCGGTGGTGGTTCGGATCCGGTGATGAATTTGTACCGGATCCGGTTTGTGTAAATTTGTGCCGGTTCCGCCGGATTACCGGATCCGGTTTTCCGGATTGCAATCCCTACACGTGAACTACAAACTGGGACTAACTCCCTACAAAATTTTATGAAAATCGCTCCAGCCGTTTAGACGTGAAGAAGTAACAAACATACACACTCACAAACTTTCGCCTTTATAATATTAGATAAAGAAGATAATAACATACGTTTAAATGAAAAAATAAGTATTTGCTGTACCTATATAGGTAGCTACGCGTACTTGTGAGTCAACTAATATTAATGATTTGACGACCTGCGTGGCGGTGCGGTTACCATACCGATCTGAAACGCAGTGGGTTCCGGGTTCGATTCCCGGTCAGACAGGTATCTGAATGATGAGTTTAGATTCTTGTTCTGGGTCTGGGTGTTGTGTATTCGTCTTTGTGTGTGTCCATGGCACCCACGATACGGGAAAATCCTACTGTGGGGCTATGAGTGTAGCCCCACAGTAGGATTTTCCCGTGGGGCTATAGCGTTTTAAGTTTTTTTTTTAATGATGTAAAGTTAATCGGCTCCACTTCCCTAATTTAAAGTATTTATATTCCATATAGGTAATTATATCCAGTCTCATTCTAACCATTGTGATATATCGTGTACACAAAATACACCTTTGAAGTCCTTCCATGTATCCATCCGCCCAACAAAACTAGCGGCAAAAATATACGCAGCTTACAATAACAATGCTGAGAATTATATTGATTTTTCGATAAATTTCTATAGCAGTTAAACAATTCCTTAATACCTTTGCACGTGGAAGTAAACACCGCCTTTATAAGGATACACGAGTAACTAGAACGCTTAGCAACCTTTCCGTTCGTACCGCCAAAGTAGGGTATAGAAATGCCACAAAGAAAAGAATATACTCTCGAGAGAAGCCTCTGAGCTTGAGTTCAACCTAGTGGGTTATCTAATGTATAATATTTAGCTCTAGTTTTTTCCTACAGATATATACATAATACTAACTAATAAAAAAGATGTTTACCCTTTTTTTCTCGAGGGGGAAACCTTCAAAAGGTACCCGACGCCGTGGGAGCGACGCAGGATTGGATGGTTATGTGGGATTTTTGTAGGAGTTTTGTACTAAAGCTCTTCCGGTGGCCGTCCTTGGTACTATATATAGGACTCCGGGATCTCCAAAGGAACGCAACCGGAGTCCTCTGAGCGCGATGCTGATCCCACCACCACGTCTTGTCTTTACGACGGTATGCGACCATATATACCGCCGTTCTTCCCGGGATTGCCTGACTGAACGGTTTAAGCTCCCACTCTAGCCGCCCACAGCCCCGGAAACCCCTTTTAGTCGCCCCTTACGACAGGCAAGGGATGCCGTAGCGCTATTCTGATCCCGGAACTCCAGGGACGAGATATTTATGCCTAATTAAGGTGGTATAAAAGCTTTAAACGCTTTCTACATTCATATCCTCATATTAGGAAGTTTCCTAAGAGACGAATAAATAAACACGCTGACAATCTAAATTCATCATTCAGACCAGGATTCATCAGTCAGTCCGGGAATCAAAACCGTAACTTACTCGGACCGGTACGGTGACCGCTCCGCCACGCAGGTCTTCTAATCTATATATTAATATGTTAAGCAAAAACTTGTGATCCATTTTTAAGATACTTGCCGCAAACGAAGGAGTATGAAATTACGCACGGTTATAGTTGATTTAGACAAAGATTACGTAATGCTATTTTTTCAAATAATGCTTAAAATATACATAGAATCAACTAGAAATACATTACACACGCTACCTTGCATTTGACACACACACATACATATTAAACGAAATAGAACATTCAATGTCTTACTATGAAAACACATAACGTCAAAAATGTTAGATGTCTTTGTCAAAATACCCGCTATTGCTCTTAAATCCAACTTAGTGAATTAAACCTCTTTTTACCTTTAACGGGTGCATTTAAAATAACTTGAAAATTATAAGAATTTATTTGAATTTGAGAAATATTGGTGCTACTTTGGACAATATGAAGTTTAGTTTTACATTTAAATTACGGTCGAATTTCGACCGTTGCGACGGCTGAATTATAAAATTAAATTTTACCGGATATTTATACCACATAATGAACAGTTTGTCTGAATGTAGATCTTACCCTAGTTGTGAGACGCGATGGAAAGAAACCGATTGCTTGAAGTCCGAACGTATTTTTAGCACAGAATACCGCAGCACAGAATCATTTTTATTTGTAGAGGGCGAAACCTTCAAAAGGTACCTGACGCCCAGGGAGCGACGCAGGGTTATGTGGGTTCTTACCGTACTAAAACCCTAGCTGCGGCGCTACGAAGAGGACTCTGGGATCTTCAAAGGAGCGCAACCGGAGATGACAAAAGATTACAATAGATAGCGTCGGCTGGATGTAACTTCAAGTTAATTTTAGAAAGGTGAGCGTAGTCGTTTTTATGTTTGCTGTTACTTTTATGTAAATAATTGTAGTACCTATTTTACTTTTACGGAACATAAGCACAGTAAACGTGTTTTGGTCCCCTTAGTCAGACAAGAACGTCATCCTCCAGCCTTCCTACCTATGTGTCTGTGAGGCGCGAGGCCCTTTGTACCATGAGGGCTACTGTCTTTTGAGTGCGCTTTTGACTTTAAAATACCGCTTTTTTTACTCAAAAAGTTACTAAATCCCGCCTTACTAAAAATAAATCTGGCAACGCTGTCCTCAATAACAACTCAAGGCTAACAACGCCTGTAAACAGAACCCATGTTCTGTATGAAGTCGCTTACTTACCATCAGGTAGACTGCATGCTCGTTTGCTACTTCGATCAGATAAAAAAAAACCATCGCATTAATTTTCTCGCATTCAGTAAGACACATCACTACGCTACTCAGATCCTTTGTACAAATTCAATCTGCTACCCTGGAGGCACCCTCTGATCTCCTTTGACAGTTGGCAAAGACAGTTTCAACGGAATTTTAACTTTTGAAAGGAAATTTGGCTAATAAACCTATCTTAATAATAAATAGAACGGTTTTGTTAAATCTTGATTGTTGGAACCTTCTTGAATATATATTTTTTAATAAATATGTGACAATATTTTAATAATTTAACCAAAACTTTTACTGTAAGTCTTTAATATGTTGAGCTACTGAAAAGTTACTGCTACCCATCGATATAGAAAAACCCAAGAAACATTCAGCGCCTCATAACTGTCCGGTGAAAAAGAACGCTCAATGTCAAAATTGAGCGCTCATTCCAAGTAGTAAAATTTTATTGCTTTTTGCTTAAAGCGTTGTAAATACAACTTTAAATCATGAGCGTAAGGTTGTATTGCTAAAATATATGATCGTTATGATCATCTAGAAATAACTACGTACTTTTAGGTGTCATTTTTGATCGAGACTGTATCTAGTGTATTTCTATATCGATGCTGCCACCACACATATTTCTTGCGTAAACGTTCTTTGTTTCTGTTAAAGTGTATGCTCAGTAGCAACGTATCTGTTGTATTGGATTTCTGGTAGAATCTAAAGTTTCTTGTGTTTCGATGTATGGGTTTACTTAGAAGTGGCAAGGCTTTTGTGTTGGATTTCCGACAGAATCTGTTCTATACGAAGTAATCTGAATCAGAAGGACTGCAAGGAACTTTACTAATTCTACGAGTTAGATATTAGAATGATGAATTTGTTTATCTGTTCTGCGTCTGGGTTTTTATATACAACTAGCTGTACCCTGAGCACGTTGCTACGCCATCACAAAAATACACCAGAAACCTTCGCGACCTCATGAATATTAACTTTGCTAAAGATCATCACATGATCAAATGAATAGTTTACGATTCTATAGAGTACATACAGACAAACATTCATTTTATATAGAGAAGAAGATATTGAAGTAGCAAACGAGCATGCGGTCCATATGATGGTAAGTGGTTGCTGCTGCCCACGTACGTCTGTAATCAACCCCGAATCAGATTAGTTATACCTTATGTTAGTCACAAATGCGTTGATATTCCTAGGGACTAAGTTGGAACGTCTCGGATAAGTCTCTTCACCAGGATTGCTTGACGTCCCGATTTTGGTGGAACGTCCCGATTTTTTAGTCAAAGTTAAATGTCCCGCACGGGACAGGCGCGGTCCCCCTTTTTGGGAAGGACTGGACTTATGCAAAAAAAGAACGCAGTGGAACAGCAGTTTGCCGCCCAAAAAGACAAGGTCGCCAAATACAGGTCGATTTGTAGTTCGTCGACCAAAAAAAAGGTCGCCAAAATCCTCCGCCCTCCTTCCAACAAGGAGAAAACTATTTTTTTTTACGGTGTGTCTATGAGTCGCAACATCCTTTGTATCACAATGACTATGAAATCCCGCTTTTTTCACTTAAAAAGTAGCTTCTGTGTATCTAGAGCTGAACCACAAAAGTTCCTACTTTCCGAATTATCTTTTTCAATTCGTGTTTTCGTCTTTGTGTTTAAATGTACAAAAATCTTAGTGTGCGCTATGAGTATAGGAAAGTTTAAGCAATATTAATCTTAAAGTAGAAAAATGTATTGCATATTATTTATCAAACCAACCACTCCGAAGTTATTACACGTGATTCTACGTATTTATACTTTACAAAAAAACTAAACAACATTCTTACTGTATTTGAAAACCATCTCTATATATTTTAGCTTCCACTGTAGATGGCACATCTTATATTGGTACTTAGGATGTTTTGAGTCGGACGAGTTTTCCACAAAGATCTTATTTATTGGCACTACCCCTAATATGAAATGGAAATCGAGCGAGTATTAAAAAGTGATACTGTTATTTACGAATAACTTTTATGGAGTGTTATGTTAAACGACATGAACGAACGAAAGATAACGAAGCTCCTGATAATCCGTGCTTATCGTCAACTCATTATTGTCCCAATGCTGGGCACGGGTCTTTTCTCGGAATGAGAGAGTTTAAGGCCAAACTCTAGCGCTCTCCAAGTACGAATTGGTGGACTTCACACACCTCCGAGAACTTTTTTAAAGAACTTTCGGGAACACATCGTGAGGAAACGTACACAACGTTTCCTCACGATGTTTTCTTTCACCGAAAAGCAATGTTAATTAATTTCTAATACGCACATAAACAGTGGTGCGTGCCTGGGTTTGAACCTCGGACCTCCCGATACGATATCACTACTCTCGCAATCCGTGCTTAGGTGATTAAATTAAATAATATGTCTAAAAATGTTGATAAACTACAGAAAACTCAATAAAGGGATCGTACAAACTTTCCGCGCTTGGACTTTATAGCGCAAGGAAACTATTTTATGAAGCGTGTCATTTTGAAGCAAAATAATTAGCATTCGTTTGGCGTTACTCAATTAAAAAGAAAATATAGTTTTTCAGATAGCGACCAGCGATATTTTGGTCAGCACGAGCAACATAGTAAGAAAAAGAAGTAAAGAAAAATTGCCACGTAAAAAGGCTCCGTTTTAAAATTTTTTTTCAAAAATGACGACATACCGGTCTGACGCGCAATGGGTCCCGGGTTCGATTCCCGGCCAGACAGGTACCTGAATGATGAGTTTAGGTTCATGTTCTGGGTCTGGGTCTTTGTGTATTCGTCTTGTGTGTGTCTATGGTACTCTCGACACAGGAGAAAATCCTAGTGTGGGGCTATGAGTGTGGAAAGCGTATTAAAAAACCTAGCAAACGAACATGCAGTCCACCTGATGGTAAGTGACCACTGCCGCCCATGGACATGTGTAATCAACTTCATACAGAACATGGGTTCTATCTGAAGTCAATTACAGATGCGTTCTATCTGAAGTCAATCACAGATACGTAGGACTATGATGGTCGCCTCATGTGAAAGTGTGCCGGCAACCACACCCTTCTATCGAAACGCAAGAAAGCTTCACGCTACAAATAGGTGTGGCGGTGGTACTTCCCAAAATGTTCCCAAAATGGACCACGTGTTTCTGACTGCTATAGAAAATAATCTTTTCAGATTAAAATTATTTTCGGCAAAGCTTAAAACGTGTGACACAGACATCCAATCTCAAGAAAAATCCTTTAAGAAAATATCACGGATTAATTTAAAAACTCCGTCCAAATTAAACTCGTATTTTTTCACTCATTAACTTTTTGATCTTTTCCATTACTTTTAATGGCCTGTCAACAATTAAGAACGAAAATTAAAAATCGTATATACGGGGCGTTCTGACGTTTAAAATTACGAAAAATAAAAATGTATATGTCGGCGCAAATGAAAGAGATTGCTTACTGTTTGTAAGCAATCTCTTAAAACATTAATCAAACATTAAACTAAGTGAATTGAGTTAATTTGGAGTTTTCTTTGAAGCCATGTCTGAGCTTCGTCCTAGAGATGATGGTGGTCCGCTCTCACCAATATTACAGCAAGTCTCGGTTTCATCCGACATATATATATATATATATATATATATATATATATATATATATATATATATATATATATATATATATATATATATATATAGGAAAACTATTGACATATCAACTCAAGCCCAAACTACTATGTTAAGAGATTTAAAATTATGATTTGTTTCCTTTTCTAGTGAAAATGAGCACTAATAAAGAATTTTTGGAAATTTAAGGGGATAAAAATGGGGAGTAAAGCTTGCATGAAAGTCCGTCTTTGATGCAAACTTAATTAAACTTAGCATTTAGGATTCTGGTTTGATATAACACACCTATAAGAGTTCGTTGTTTTATAATAATTGTTAGTTGTTTATTTACTTTAACAACACGTTGTTTTTTTGATTAAATAATTTCGTCCTGGTGATGAGCGGGGCACCCAGTAATACGGGCTGTAAACCCAGTAAAGGGGCCCTAGCGAATTGTTTTGTGAATAATTCTTAATCAATAAAAACATTTTTTTTTAATTGTTTTTTTTTTTATATAAGGATCTATTTCACCAATTTCCGGAAATTAACCCCTAAGAGATTAAAAAGGGACTGAAAGTTTTTATTGGCAGATTTACTGCCTATCATGCAAGCTCACTGAAACATTGTGCGTGGCGTTGTGGTTCAATATATGGCTGAAGGTAGAAGAGTCGTCGAATGGAGACCACGTCTCGGCAAAAGTGCAGACCGCCCCCGACCAGGTGGACTGAAGACCTAAAGAAGACGGGGAGTAGCCGCTGGAGTCAGATGGCTCAGGACCGGTCGAAGTGGCGCAGATTAAGGGAGGCCTATGTCCAGCAGTGGACTTGACAGTGGACAGACGAATGCTGATGGATGGATAAATGGATATGGCTGACTATTGACAAAACGAGCTTAGGGTGGCTATGACCGGCAATGGACCTCCTTCTAATAGATACCTATATCATATTATGGTTTGTACGAACGAAGTCGCGGGTCCTGCTAGTCATATATACGGAGCGAGGTACACCTTTAAAATGACGAAAAATAAAAATACTCGTATAAACCTGAGTTTATTTAGAGCTCAGATTTTAATCAACGTGATGGCGAATTTTGCAAAGGACTAGTTTATCCGGTCGTTATGTAGAAGTAATATGACACGGTAATGCTTTAGTTAATTAATCTAATTTGCTGTACCTTTATTAAACTAACAAAAATACTAAAAACCTTCTTTATTACCGTATAACTATTTTCTATTTTATATTTCGTTTCTATAAAAACGTGATGTTTAAAAATATCTAAACAAATAGAATTATATTAATTTTATTAATTGTACGTGTTATCTATAGTCTATTAAATTTACATAGTCTATACGATTTATTATCTGTATCTAACAGTTATCTGTACCTAGTCTATGCCTTTTTTATTCTTTCTTGCTCATCGGCCATTGTGTATTTAACTTGTTGCAATTAATAAAATACAGCCATTAATAAAATACAGCCAAATTAATAACATACAAAATCAAAATTCAACAAGCAATAAAATAAACACGTGGTAAGAAAGCAAAGCAAGATTATATTTTTATTTAGTAGGTAGGTTTTTTTTAATTTATTGTGTTGCAGAACTAAAACGGTGAATAATAAAAACTTACGTATAATTTTGATTAAACTTCAAGTTATTCTAAAATCTAACAATCATTTTATACACGATAACATTTTTATAATAATAATATAAGTAGCAAACGAGCACATACTCCAGCTGATGGTTAGTGGTCACTGTCGTCCATGGAGATTTGTAAGCAACTTCAAATAGAACATAGGTTTTATCTGACAATCATAGATGCGTTGCTATTCCCGAGGACAAAGTCGCCTCATATAAAGTGTGCCGACAACCACACCTTTATATCGAAACGCAAGGAATGCTTCACGTTAGAAATATCTAATTTGGCTCCCCGGTCGAACTACACTGGTCCTACCAACTTTTACTCGTTAATAAAAGGTGGTAAGTGGTGTAAGGTGGTGGTAAGGTGGTAAAGGAACCAAATAACATTATAAAAATAAGTACTATCCGAAGGTCAAAAGCACACGAAAGTGCAACTATCCAACTCACGACTAATTACATAATTACAATGTTTAATTTTGCGGTTAACTTTAGACCCATACGAACCGTTAGTCTGTGTGGTTTAATTTTGTAGATATGTAAAGATAACTAAAAGTAAACTATGCCTCAAGTAGTAAAATGATTTCGGTAACTATATAATCTATTTTAAAAACTAAAACTCGACTGCTTAAATATGAAACTAAAAACGGAAAAACAAATAATAAGTACAATAATAAAATGTATATTTCGTTACCACTTTTTTAATCGTAAGATTTTATAGACCTTTGTCGATGTTCACATCTCGCCTACTGATTGGTCACAACAGTAACGAATGATGCTTGGCTCACCATTAAATGAATTGTATGTTCGTTTGTTACCTCCATATTATACCTATTTAAAAAAAAACGTGCGCCTCTCGGGGATTGCCGCGGTAAAGCTATAGCATAGCATTTTTTTATCAACTTATGCAATTATAATTATTTATTTATGCAGTATTTTTTTTCCTTGATATCAATTCAGGTTTTTTGTTTGTTTGTCAACAGTTGCTTACATATTCGTCCGATTTCCAAGCAGCTCGTCTCGATCCGCTTCGTACTGTAGTAGGTACCTATACATACACGTTAAGCGAACGCTCGGCCGCGCTAAATTGTGGGCGGAGTGGGGGTGTTAGGTTTTTTCGTTACGGAATTTCTTTGTTCGGTCGCCCCGCTCAAAGCCCGCGACAATGTTATAGCAATGGCTTAAAAGTTGACACTAAAGTGTAATAGAATATGTGTAATTGTAATAGTATATTTAATAGCTTTCATTTGATATTCACCACCAATTCGCACTGTCCACCAATTCGCACTTGGCCAGCGCGGTGGACTATGGCCTAAGCTCTCTCATTCCGAGAGAAGACCCGTGCCCAGCAGTGGGACAGTAATGGGTTGACGACATTTGATATTAATATTGTTATGTTGAAAAACATTTATTCCCTAAGACCTTTTTTTCTATTTACATATTACATGTACCTAATATGGGTTGCAACCATAGGAGTACATGTTTATACGCACCTTCTTTCGCTTCTGTTCTTGAATCCGCTCCTGCTATCGCCGCCGCTTCTAGCTTGAGAGTTCTTCCAGTAAGGGAAAGGTAGCGTATTTAAAATGAAAACAAAGGTCTGTCGGCAACATTTCTATTGTTTTGAAAGGGTAATGTAATATAATAGGAAAGTAGACATATCCCAGAGTAATAATTAGTTTAGAGCGCGTCTACGCCGCCAACATAGGAATCTTATACAGATGAAACTCTTCACATGTTATTATAACATACTTAAACTTATCTAAAATACCGACGGCTGCATCTCGGAAAGCAGTTACCGTTGTCGTCAACCCATTATTGTCCCACTGCTGGGCATGGGTCTTCTCTCATAAGAAAATATTAGGCCATAGTCCACCGCACTGGCCAAGTGCGAATTGGTGGACTTCACACACCTCCGAGAATTTTTTTTTCAAAGAACTCTAGGGTGTGTAGGTTTCCTCACGATGTTTTCCTTCACCGAAAAGCAGTGATAATTAATTTCTAATATGCACATCATTTTAGAAAAATCAGTGGTGCGTGCCGGGGTTTGAACCTCGGACCTCACGATCGAGAGGGCAAGTTTCAACCATTAGGCTATCACTGCTTATAAAGTTACCGTTGCTTATGGGTATTTGCAACACCAGAGGAGTTACCAATGCGTCTCTAGCTTTAAAGCACAGCTCTTTTTGGGCCTTTTTAGGAGCCCCATTTAAGAAATTTATTCTACATCTTACGCGTGGCAAAAACAATATTGGAAACCGATCCGTAGAAAATCACCCATTTTTTGGATTAGTTAGTGCACTACGTGGCTCTAAGAGAACCAAACCGAACTTCACTGAAATACCTACGAAACTTCACATCGAATACACTACACACACTAGATTATAGGAATTAGCTAATTAATGAATTAATTTATTCATCCATCCATCCGTCCATCCATCAGCCTTTGATGTCCACTGCTGGACGTAGGCCTCCCCTAAATGGCGCCACTATAACCGGTCCTGTGCCCGCTGAATCCACTTGGACTAAGGCCTAAACTCTCTCATTCTGAGAGAAGACCCGTGCCCAGCAGGGAGCCAATAATGGGTTGATGAGAGTGAGAAAATAAGGATTTAGCATTTTTCTTGAATAATATTTTTGTTCTGACCTTTGCCTGTAGTTCATACCTAAGTAAGCTCGCTCTATATTATACAGATACTCTAAAAAGTTCTCTCTCTGAGTTTGAGTGGTAAATTAATGACTGTTAAAACGTCATATACGTTTACAAGATTTATTGTTCTACCACTGGACTGATACGTGAAATAAATTACTGTGTACTTAGCAGCAGTTATAACTTTGAGAAATGACGTAATTATTTTCGTAAAATATATTATGAGGTCTTGAAGTACCTTTTTCTCCCAATTTTAAGCAAGGGGCCTAATATAAATAGCCTCTCCGAATTTGCCAAAAATAGCAAATGTCTTCCGTTAGAAGTTCTTCCTTCTTTTCTTGCCTATATGTCGAGAAACCGCATATTTACGATAAACACGTTGCCGAAAATAATTATTTTAGTTAGTGTCAAGATCGAAAATTGTTTGTTTAAATTAGAAATATTTAATGATTTTTATAATTGTAATTTAGTCTAGCCTCCATAAATGTGTTATTGTCACCTCACGCGATTTTATTATAAAAAGGCGAGCGTCTGCCGGTAGAAAAATATTCTTGTAACCGTCAAAGCGATCGGACCTCCTCAAGTGTGAATAAATCGAAAAAGTTTACTCCTGTGTTTTACTTGAAACCTTCAAGAATGGACAGTCATGAAGTCTCCTGGCCTTCCTGACGTCACTCGCTCACTTCGTTATATATAATAATGGCTCTGGACTCCTAAACCATTCACCGTCATGTCTGTTTTATGAGACCCACCACCACAAAGTCTTCCGTATAAGATCGAGTAGCAAACGAACATGCAGTCATCTTAACTTAGTCTCTTACTTTAGTCTTAGTCTCCTAAGCTCAGTCACTTGAAACAAAGTGTTACTTTGTCCCAATTATGTTTCATAGTATGGTGCTTAATATCAATGCTATCACAAGTTCAATAATCCCTTTGTGATAATTTTATGGAAATTTCAAACAATATTGTAGGGTCGAACCCACAGGCGTCTGATCCTGAGAACCGCCTTGGGGAAAACTCTTTCTTAGTTTTTGAATTCCTTCACTTTGAAGGTTATTTTTGATAACAATCATTGTTTGTTTCAAACCTTAGGTACCTTTGTTACCCTCGACTTCGTACGCGCAAATAAATAATAAACAATACAAACAAACAAATAAACAATACAAACATTTCACCCTCTTAGGGGTCGATTATCGAAACTTCTTAATACGCGTTTTTTTATTATGAAATGAACCTATTTCCAAAAGTTATGCTACTAGGTATAGTAGTTTAGGCGCTGCAATGATTAGTCAAAAGTGAACTCCTTTTCTATTTCATTAAGGTTTTAGGATTTTGGTCAAGGTTCGTCGCATATTCATTTAGTTTCGATAACAATTTCAGAAGAAACCAAAAACCTTTTATAACATGTCATGACTTTTGTTACGTATTAAAATGTTTGAAGAAGGAAAACGCCTAACTTCATCCTCGGTAGTAGCAAAAGGTCATGGATCGATTTTAGATAGAAACCTTGTTTCAATGTCAATGCAGTTGCGTACAGGTATCAATGGGCGACAGTAACCATTTACTGTAATGTCATACAATACAGTTTACAGGTGGTAGAAGCAGAGTAGTTCGACCGGGGAAGTACCACCGCCACGCCTATTTCTAGCGTGAAGCATTTTTTTCGCATTCCGATGGAAGGGTGTGGTTGTCGGCACACTTTTATATGAGGCGACCACCATCATTCTAAATGAAGTTGCTTACAGATGTACATGGGCGGCGATGACTACTTACCATCAGGTGGACAGCATGCTCGTTTGCTACTTCAATCAGATAAAAAAAAATAAAAAACATGTAGGTATAAAAAATATATGAAACTGCTTGTAAATCGATTGCAGACGGCAGCGAATTAAGCGACGTCAGAAAACAGTCTTCAAAGTGCCTGTAATTAAAAACGAGGCTTTAAAACGGATACAAAGGGCTCGTCAGGAACAATCCGCTCGCCCTCTTTGTAGACAGAACAATACGGTATCCAGTTACAGAAATGACTGGAATGTTGAATTATAATTTGACTTACAACAGTGACATCTGGCTTAAAGGGAAACTTTTTTTTTTATCTGACTGAAGTAGCAAACGAGCATGGTCATCTGATGGTAAGTGGTCACTGCCGCTCCCGCACATATCTATTCTACTTCATACAGAACATGGGTTCTATCTAAAGTCAATCACGGATGTGTTGTTAATCCCGAGGTCTATGATGGTCGCCTCATATAAAAGTGTGCCGGCAACCACACCCTTCCATCAAAACGCAAGAAATGCTTCACGCTAGAAATAGGTGTAGTACTTCCCCGGACGAATTACAGTGGTTCTATCCTGTGTATCTTGCTTTCCAAATATTTTCTATTTATTCATTCCCAGTCAATACAATTACTCGTCAATATACCAACGAACAAAATGTTAAGAATCATCAGTGGGATATAATATTTTTAATAAGGATGTTGATGAAGTTATCATTTAATATTATCAAAGTTAAAGTTAATATTTGTGCTAATTTTCTCACTATCCGTCCTTAATCTGTCTATTTTAGAAAATCAGAACTACTTAAAAGTATATTTTTATTTCTTACTGACAAAACTTTTCCACAATGGTTCATAAAATAAATGTTAACTTAAAACGTAAGTAGCTATCCAACTATAAAAAATCTAATGATCTCCAAAAAACAAAACAGTTTTCTTTTAGTTTTTAGCAAGAAATACATTCATGTAAACCACCAAGAACTTAAAGTTAATAAGGAACACTATCGTCTTTCTATTGCATACATATTTAAACGTTTTATCGTAAATGAATGGTTCCAATATTTAACTAAAGTCTAGAGAAAAACAAGACTTGCTTTTCTTTTGCGAAGCTTAAATCTATTCATTTTAATTGGCAATAATCGAATTAATAAAAGTGATAAGTACCTACATCCAAAACAAAGGTATTGTCTAGTCACAATAAGATTAAAACGAAGGATTAAACATTGGTTAGATTTTAAATTAATAATGGATGTAAATCACAGATGCGTTGCTACTCCCAAGGACTATAATGGTCGCCTCATGTGAAAGTGTGCCGGCAACCTCCCACTTTCTTCCCACAAATTTGATCATAAATGCGTTTTCAAACATATAGACATATAGGTATTTAAGTTGATTTAAACTACCGTTTTAAATTTAAAGGACTGATAATAAACTTAAGCCCATCTTTTAAGCTGTACCTTAATAGTATTAATTTCATTAAAATCTAATCGAATTTCAAAATTTATTGCAATTTTAAGTTACATTTCTATGGACGCTGGAGAAATCGCACTGCCAGTAATAATTAAATAAATAATTGGCTAAATATACCGTTAATCTTCTTATATTTATCATCAGTTATTGAATCACCCTTTCTATTAGCTCTTAGCTCTTTCTGAATAGAAATAATATGAATATCCTAAGGTAAAATCACTCATTAAATATACAAAGCGTTTTAAATTAATGTCTGCGTATGGAATCTTTGATGTGTGCGCCATTGAAAGCCACGAAATTAAATTTTCATGTCCACAGACTGAAGAAAATAAAGACGATGCCTCAAAGAATATTTTATTAAAACTTAAGATTAAGTTTGAATTTTTATGTGACTTTTAACTTGTGGGTAAATTAAATAAATTTTACTTGTTCACATAGGGAGATAACACTTAAGCTACAGTGGGCTAATGTGAGATTGAAGGCAACAGCGTCTGAACATGATCAACCACCTGAACGGCCACCGCTGCTTGAGCTGATCTAGCAACCTCCAACCCCCAGGAGGACCACCAGCAGCTTTTTTTTTTTGTTCTCGAGGGGAAAACCTTCAAAAGGTACCCGACGCCGTGGGAGCGACGCAGGGCTATGTGGGATTTTTACCGCACTAAAACCCCCCCGGTGGCCGTCCTCGGCGCTATAAAGAGGACTCCGGGTACTCGGTCCGACCGCAACCGGAATCCTCTGAGCGCGTTGCCCCATCGGGCTCCTCCCAGATGGGTGGCAGGGACGAATTCCATTAAGCCTAATTAATGGCTTATGTTATCTGAATGTGCAGTATTCTGAGCCTGAGCCACCAGCAGCTAGGAAACAACGCATAAAGTATAGACCTTTCACAACATAATGGGGCTGGTGAATATTTTTTATATTGATATATTATATTACGACGTTTTTATTAACATTGCAATATAACTATAAAGATCCAGAGGTATTTGACATACTTAAAAATATGTCGTCGTCAACCCATTATTGTCCCACTGCTGGGCACGGGTCTTCTCTCGGAATGAGAGAGCTTAGGCCATAGTCCACCGCGCTGGCCAAGTGCGAATTGGTGGACTTCACACACCTCCGAGAACTTTTTTTTTTTTAAAGAACTCTCGGGTGTGTAGGTTTCCTCACGATGTTTTCCTTCACCGAAAAGCAGTGATAATTAAAGTATAATACGCACATAAATCAGTGGTGCGTGCCTGGGTTTGAACCTCGGACCTCCCGATCGAGAGGGCAAGTTTTAACCATTAGGCTATCACTCACTTAAAAATATGTACGAGTAAGTAATAAAAGCATCTCACAAGGCCTTGAAATCCTCGCCCAACGCTTGTATGTTGACTTAACCACCATGATATGAGAGACTCAATGTGCAAGAAAATGACTTAAACATTTTCCTTCGGTCAGCTTTAAGGAAATGCAGACAAATCAAATAGATAATTTATGATAGATAGTTGTTTTTATAATGATGAAGTAGCAAACGAGTTCTGGCAGTTGTGAGCCAGAAATACGACGTCGCATCGCAATGGCTAAAACAGGAATGACCCAGCTAAATAAAATATGGAAAGACAGAAACATCTCCAACCGTACAAAAGTCCACTTAGTTCGAACGCTCGCCTTTTCCATATTTCTATATGGCGCGGAATCATGGACCTTAAAAGCCACAGACAAAAAAAGAGTGGACGCGTTTGAAATGTGGTGCTGGCGTCGCTTGCTAAGAATACCCTGGACTGCACGCCGGACCAATGTATCGATCCTCAAGGATCTCAAGATCTTGGATTCTCCTAGGCTCTCCAGCATTTGCCTACACCGAATCCTCAAATATTTTGGGCACATTGCCAGAAGACCTCCCGACAATATGGAGAAACTGATGGTGATGGGCAAAATAGAGGGCAAGAGACTTCGAGGCCGAAGTCCTAGGAGATGGATGGATCAGGTATCTAAACACCTGGAGATACCTGTCAGCACGGCACTCCATCAAGCTGCCGATCGCAATAAGTGGAGACAGCAAATTGAAAAGGCTTCGCATCAAAATCACGATCCTCAGTAATGAGGCACGACTGAAGAGAGAGCAAACGAGTTGCAGTCCACCCTGATGGTGAGTGGTCTCTGCCGCCCATGGACATATAGAGCATAGGTTCTATCTTACGTCAATCACAGATGCGTTACTACTCCCGAGGACTAAGACAGTCGCCTCATATAAAAGTGTGCCGGCAACCACACCCCATCGAAACGCAATTAATGCTTCACGTTAGAATAGGTGTGGTAAGTTGAAGCCGGAGTCTAACTTTTTTTAGTCTTAAGCCACAATGTGAACGAATCTTTGATCCTCGTAAATGGATGTGTCATTTGGCAATAAATATTTAATTTAATTATGTTGTTAGACGGTTCGCGACAAGCAACGAGGATAAAATTGGTTTGGTTTATTACGTTTTAAATCAGCAATTTAAAGGAAAAGCTACAAGTAACATTGTAAATTATAAAAATAAAATACCCATCTTCTTAACGATTTAAAATGGTTGATTTCCTTGGATTTTTAATTGTTCTAATGCTTAGTAAGCAGTAGTTTTTTTGTGTTTTTTAAATAAGTACTTATTTGATTTGATACTTTTTTGGTTTTTACGTCAAAATGGTATCATAAAAGTTTTAATTTATATAGATTTTTGTAGTCTTCTGTTCACTAGCTTTTATTTATTATTGTTAGGCTCTGATCCCCGGCGCCATATTTCATAATTATGTAGCCAATGTCACACCAACAAGTGAGTCGATTTATATCTTACAATCTGTCAAACCATTTGGGCTGTTGTGTATGCCAAGGAAATGGTCATACATACATACATACCCTCGAAATACTATCCTCTGTCTGTCGCAGTTGGATATGAAAGTGAAATTTTGGTTTTTAATTAAGTAATTTTCATTCGACATAAGCCTAATAGTACGGATTGATCAGTGTCAATTGTCATTTTCACTAATAGTTACTCATAAAGGGCAACCCTTGATATAAACTAAGCATATTTTAGAACTTAGCAGGTGGTAGAACCAGTGTAGTTCGACCGTGGAAGTACAACTGTCACACCTATTTGAGACGTGAAGCAGTTCTTGCGTTTCAAAGGATGTGGTTGCCGGCACACTTTTATATGAGGCGGCCATCATAGTTCTCGAGAGTAGCAACGCATCTGTGAACACAGAATACATATTATATTTAAAGTTGCTTACAGTCTATGGGCATCAGTGACCACTTACCATTAGGTGGACTGCATGCTCCTTTTCTATTTCGATGTATTATAAATGCTGCCGTCGTAATAAAAAATGCAGTATTTCCAAAATGATAGCTTTGAGGTAAATGGGTTTCAGAGTGTTTTTTCGTATCTTAACCATATATTGCGAATATTAATTTTAACAATTATAACTTTAAAAGGACTATGAAATACCTACTGGTTATTCAACTTAGTGCAACTGTAATTCCCAGATTAGACCAAAGCTAAAAGCGATTTGCTAAAAGCGAAAATGTCCGCCAGTCCGCACTTGGCCAACGTGGTCAACTATGACCTAAACTCTCTCATTCTGAGAGAAGACACGTACCCAGCAGTGGGCCAATAATGAGTTGATGAGAAAAGCGACTTAGGTAAAAGTATCATTTTTTGCACTAAAGTTCCTTTAAATATTATTGTATATATAATATATAACGAAGTGTGATATCAGGATGGTCGAAGTGTCTTCATTACTGTCCATTCTTGAAGATTTCAAGTAAAACACAGGAGTAAACTTCTTCGAATTATTCACACTTGAGAAGGTCCGATCGCTTCGACGGTTAAACAAGAATCTTTTTCCACCGGCGTTCGCTCGCCTTTTTATAACAATGTTTGGTGAGGAAATATTGCCAATTTAATAAACAAACAATTTTCGATCTTTAAACTAACTAAAATAATTATTTTCGGCGACGTGTTTTTTATAAATACGCGATGCCCCGCCGACATATGTAATATTATTATATAATTGAAATTATCCATATGAACCCTACTAACATTCTTATAAATTAACCCCTAAGAAAACTAACAGTGTATGTAGCTTATAACTGTCTAAAAATTAAATTCTTTAAAAGTCAATAAAAGGGTATGATTTTTTGTATTAAACGTTACCCTTTTGGCTGTACATTCATTTTAGCCATGAAAACACCCTTTTTTGCGCGCAAAAAGAAAAAATGCAAATGAGGAACCCTTTCTCGTTGGGGTCTATTAAACCTTCCGCTAAATTGAACAATATTTTCCTTACCAAATTACTTCTTGTAAAGGAAACTACGTCCTAACCTTAGTACGAGTTTTTTTGTTAAAACAAGCATTGTTCTTGGGATACGTCCTACCCTTAGTACGAGTTCTTTTTAAAACAAGCTTCGTTCATGGGATACGTCATACCCTTAGTACGAGTTTTTTCGTTAAAACAAACATTGTTCCTGTTTTCGCTCATATGTTGCAAATCATCAGAAATATATAAAAAATAGGTTATGAATTTGTTGTTACAAATTCATACGAGTTTGTTTGAAAATTTAATTGAAATTGTTAAAGAAAACCCAATCAAAATGTCTACAACATAACAGAATGTACAATCATGTATCCCACGGTAATAGCCTGTAAGCAATGTGGAATCGATAAGCCATCGGCGCAGTCATAATACGGTATTATGGTACCTTTTTTTTTTTGTTTTCGAGGGGGAAACTTTCAAAAAGTACCCGACGACATGCAACGACACATGCCGCCGTCCTTCCCGGGGTCGCTTGGCCGGACGGTTCGAGCTCCCACTCTTCGCGCCCGCAACCCCAGAAGCCCCTTTTAGTCGCCTCTTACGACAGGCAGAGGGTACGGTATTATGGTACCTAGTGGACATGAACGGTGGTCATGTCCACTAGGGATGTAAAATAATGATAATTTAAAATTCGGCATATAATCCTATTGCTATTAATATTATAAATGCAAAAGTTTGTAAGGATGAAAAAATTAAGGACAAGGATATTTTTTACATGACATTCTTTACACATTAAAATTTGTTACTCACTACCGTGGTGAGCGTGGCCGAAGCGGGCAGAGACGCAAGTTTAAGCTAGTCATAAATATTCCTACAACATGAACAATATCATCGCAGTAGCCTGCAAGCAATGTGGAATCGATAAGCCATCGGCGCAGTCATAATACCGGACATGCTCACTAGGGATGTGATTTAAAGATAATTTAAAATTCCGCCTATAATTTATGAATTAATAATGATTTTAGATCTGTACCACTAACTTAGTCTTATTAATTAATGCGAAAGTTTATGAGAATGTAAATGAACCGTTACTTTTTCACCTAAAAACTACCAGATTTCGCTAAAATTTTCCATACATATCGTTTATGGTTTGAATTAGTACATGGGATACTCTTACTATGGTACACGTGAGGAAAGTTGGTGGAGCCACGGAAATAAGTTAGTCATAAACAGGCCTTCAAAATGAACGAAATGTACAATCATGTATTTCATTGCAATAGCCGGCAAGCAATCTGGAATCGATAAGCCATCGGCGCAGTGATAATGCCGGCCATGTCCACTAGTGATGTGGATTAATGATAATTTTAAATTCGGCCTATAATCTTATTATTATTATATATTATAAATATATGAATACGTATAGCAAAAACTTGTAATTCATTTTTAAGATACTTTCCGCAAGCGGAGGAATATAAAATTACACACGGTTATAGTGGATGTAGAGAAGAATTGCGCAATGCTAATATTTTTTCAAACAATGCATAAATCATACATAAAATCAACTAAAACACAGTACACACTCTAACGTGCATTTGACACAAACCCATACATAATAAAAGAAATGGAACATTCCATGTAAACACATATCGTCAAAAATATCACATGTCGTTGTCAAAATACCTGCTATTGCTTTTAAATGCTGCTTAGTTAAAAACCTTTTTTTACCTTTAAATTTATTTAAATTTATTTAAATTAGAGACATATTGGTGCTATTTTGGACAATATAAAGTTTAGTTTTTTTTAATTAAAATATGGTTGAATTTCCACCGTTGCGACGGGTGACTAGTAAATATAAAAGTTTGTAAGGATGTACGTGAGTTTGATACTCATTCAAGATATTGCTAGAGGGATAACGCTGAAATTAAAAACAAAGATATTTTTTACCTCACATTCTTTACACATTTGATACTCATTACCGTGGTGAGCGCGGCTGAAGCGGGCGGAGACACAAGATTAAGCTAGTCATAAATATTCCTATAATATGAACAAAATGTCTATTCATGTATATCATCGCAATAGCCTGCAAGCAATGTGGAATCGATAAGCCATCGGCGCAGACATAATACCGGTCATGTCCACTAGGGATGTGAATTAATCATAATTTAAAATTCGGCCTATAATTTACAAATAAATGATATTTTTAGATCTGAACTGAAGTTATTAGACAATGAATTAGGTACGATACAATAAGTCTTTATTGTAAGTACATATGTACCGATTGACTGACGTTAACAAAAAGTTAAATGTGGGAAAATTCGTTATAAATCATAAATACATTCAAAAGTTAGTGAGGATGTATGTTTGTTTGTTACTCTTTTACGCAATAATCACTGGACAGATTTTACTAAAATTTTGCAAACAAATGCTTTATCACCTTTTTTTATTTACGAGGAAACCTTCAAAAGGTACCCGACGTCGTGGGATTCTTACCGCACTAAGATCCCGCGGTGGCCGTCCTCAGCAATGCGTTGAGGACTCCGGGATCTCCAACGGAACACAGCCGGAGTCCTCCGAGCGCGATGCCCCTTTCGGAGTCCTGGTGGGCGTGAAACGCTCACCGTACATTCTGGTCCCTTTAACCAGGAATCCCCTTTTAGTCGCATCTTACGGCAGGCAGAGGGTGCCGTAGCCCTATTCTGGTCCCGGAACTACACGGACAAGATGGTTTATGAACTGGAATCATCCATGAAGTACGGTAATGGCCTACCCATTACCGTAGTAAACGTGACCGAAACGAGCAAAACCACGAAAATAAGCTAGTTATCTATAAATTTCTACAAGTAAATAAAACAAAGTACTCTTATATGAAAAGGCACGTACAGAAAAAGAGCAATACACTATAATACACAATTTAAAGTGGAAAACGGTCTTACCGCTAAACACCAATTTCTTTCAGACAACCTTATGATGAGAAAGTGAAAGATTTTAAAAACTATCATGAGAAATAGACAACCTCTTTTCTTTGAGAAGTCCTTTTAAAAAAAAAACTTTATTTTCTCTTTTTTGTTCCTTGAAAAGGATTTCTTTATTTTTAATGAATCACTTGTTTCATTCTCAATAAAGCCAGACTATAAAAAATATTAATCTGCTAAAGTTGCCTCAACCGGCATATTCAATTTTTGGCGCCCTTTTTTTTAAACATCATATGTAATCAATATTATTGTAACCCAAAAATTGACTAAATAAAGATCTTACTTTTTTCTTTCTATAAGAAATAGGTTATTTAAAAATGTATCTATATAAATATTTTTGCACATATGTGATAGTGCGCTAGCGATGTGGAATCAATAGTCCATCAGCGCTTTGATGCTCTCACTATAACATGCTAGGGATGAACTTTGCTAAATTAAAATTCTTTAAATTTGGATTTTTAACATATTTAAGAAAGAAAGAAAGAAAGAAAAAATATTTATTTCGTCAGTTTTCAGTACAACAGGTTTGTTTATAAGGTACAAAATTTTATTGCTACAAGTTTGAGGTTGCAGCGAGAACTAGACGAAAATGTAGTCGCACTCGACATAAGCCGCGGATCCCTTATTTAGATCTTTATTTAGTGCCCTTCACTAGTATTGGAGTTTGGCAGTAGTGGCGGTGCTACACACACGGATCCGACAGAGCATCCCGTCCATTGCTAAACTATTGGCATCCCTAGCTCTCGGAACCGAGTATTCGGCACCTGGCATCGAGGAAGTATTCGTCAAAATCATACTGGCATTGAATGTGTTAAGTTATTGCATAGCTATATAATATAGTGATAAATCACGGGCTATGAGCGCAGTGACCGAATCAAGAAATTCCGTAACGAAAATAAAACCTAACACCGCCCATTCCGCCTACCATGTAGCTCGTTCTTAAAGAATAATAAGCATGGAACCCGCGGTAAAATAAGAACTGAAATGCATATACTCGTCCTACTTCACAAATGATGTGAATATTACGTAGAAAAGAGACAAATAATACCTTTCTGTTTCGTTTATCTTGTAGGTCGTCACAAGGTAATTTTTCATAGTGATGCCACATCATCACATTGTCGTGTCGATGTAAAACAAATTTAATTAAATTAGTTAAATTTTATTAAAACTCAAACATTTTATGAAACTGTTCATCATGTGAGTCGTATATGTCGCCGGATTTTTGTTTTTATGTTGCACATTTACCTAATATTTCATTAACGATCCACTACATAAAAGTTAATATAATAAAAAATGCTATGCAATAGCTTTACCGCGGCAATCCCCGAGTGCCGCACGTTTTTTTTTGTAAAATTGAAGTAGCAAACAAGCATACAGTGTACCTGATGGTCATTGACCATCAGGTACACTGTATGCTCGTTTAGAATAACTCATAGAGAACACGGGTTCTATCTGAAGTCAACACAGGATGCGTTGCTACTTTTGAGAACTAAGACGGTCGCGTTTGCTAATGCCCTGCAAAGAAAAAAAATAAAGTTTGTAATATTAGTGAAAGCCATCGTTTTGTTGCATGGTACAATTTTCTATAATATAAAAGCTTGTCGCAAGATTGTCCACATTAGGTTTACTCTAGTTACTCATCTAGGTTTGTATCCTGAAATATTCTCCTTCAAGTACGGCATTACTTATACTGTTACAAGAAGCATTTATGTATTTTAAAATTGTTTACATACGTACTACATAACATTTATTATATAACGAAAGAGGTGCTTATACCATATTAAAAAAATATGTTTTTTTAGAAAATCTCAGAAGTGCCAACCCTACCTGCGACTGCAAACTAAATTGCAGGATGCTTTTACGTACGCAATATTTTAAGAGCACACGGTACAATAAAACTATTGGAGATATATCGAAGAATCTACACAGACAAAGTATATACACATTTGCTATCACTGACATAAACATAGTTTACGTTTTAGTGCATTGTTTAAATTTTGAAAGCAATACGAGTAATTGATGTTTATTGCGATTATTATTCTTTGGCACGCCCTAAAGCCCAAACGGTTTTTACACGCTGTATTAGGGTTGTACTTTTATGTATGTAATGGAATCTTTGAGCTCAATTTGCATCGGTTTCCAGAATTCTGATTAATTTGAAACTTTGCACACGTATCAGGGATCGATGACAATACAATAATATGAAAAAAAAAATCACAAAAGCCAGTTTTTTAGTATTAACTAAACTTTATTTATTCGGATTGTAACATAATATGCGTGTATAACAATTTTGATGGTAATTTAATTATGAGAATCGTACACTTAATTTCATTTCGAATACGCTATATAAATGACTAGAAAAACAAAAACAAACTTTGTAAAAACTCTTTCAATGAATTTTAACTACTCTTGTTCGTTAAACCAGTTAATCTATATAGTTTTTGCTGATATTTATCTATACTATAATAAAAAAATAATATAGATAATAAAGTAGCCTGTCTCTAATTCCAACATGGTGGACACTCCAAGATAGCGGATCAATACCTGTACAAATCTATACTATAATAAATCTGTAAGAGGTCGCTGTCTGTACATGGAATAAATTTAGGTGAAAACCATTTCTAGAGGTCTTTAATACGATATAGAACCCAAAATAATGTTTTTTAGAAATCTTGTCTGTTTGTCTGTTTGTCTGTGTGTTTGAAAACGCTAATCTCAGAAACGGCTTATCCAATTTGAATATAATTTTCACCGATGTGTTGAGGGAAACTTCACTTAACATTTAGTGTTTATTTTATTTAAATCGGTTTATGGATAAAAAAGTTATGTCAATTTAAAACTACGCAGTATTTATTCTGTGTTCGATAAGTGTTAATAAGCTAAGTAACTGCATAGTTGAATTGGTTGAAACTAAACATGTTATGGTCTGTAAAATGTATTCCTTTGTTATTTATTTTTATTGGTTATGTGTGTACATATGTTATTTGATACTGTACAAATCTATATCTCTATATCTATATATACTTATATAAAAACGAAATGATGCTCTCCCACTCATCTTCTATTGAATAAACATCGTAGAGCCTAAACTGCTAAAGATACGAATATGATTTTTACTAGGGGTTCCTTTTATGACGTAGACGTCAGTTAAGAAAGAATTTTCTGACCCCCCCCCCCCCAATTTAACCCAAATAGGAGATGTAAGTTTGTATTGAAAGTCAGTCAATTTTGAGGCCACCTCAATAAAATTTAGTATTTCGCTTTGATTTTTATGTTAAAACATGGTTTTAAACTGCCTTCCAAAAAGTAGGAGGTTATCAATTCGTCTGTATTTTTTTTCTTAATTTTATATTTGTTACTCGATTTCTCCGTACTGGGTGAACGAATTTGGATGATTTTTTTTTTCATTTGAAAGGTAGTGCGTGTCATGGGGTCCTATTTATTTTTAGTTCACTTTTGACAGTGGCATCCATAAGAAAAGCGCATAAGTCTGATATTTGCATTAACGATGTGCGCGATAACTAGATGAATAACTCAATTTCCCGCCAACCTATTTTGATGATTTTTCTTTTATTTGAAAGAATGTTAAGGGTACTCTGATGAGTTTATTACGGTTCTGTTCATAGGATCCATTTCTTTGAAGCAAATTAACGAAATTAGCGATACTCGGCCAAACCTAAGCTGCAGGAGTCCAATTGGGTTGAATGTAGAATGAGATTACTAAGCAGATATTTCCTAAAAAAATTGACCTTCACCTCTTCAATCCTGATGATGCAGGGGTACTGCTAGCCTGAACCGTAGAAGTAAGTCAATTTATTTTTATGGATATATAATAAGATTGTTAAACAAATTCATGGGACAAAAATTTGACCTTCAACTTCTCAACCCTGATGATGTAAGGGTATTTCAAGACTAAACCGTAAGAGTTGGCTATTTGGTACTTACGGTTATGTAATAAAAATACCAAGCAAAGATACACGGTAAAAATGTTGACCTTGAAGGTCAACATTTTTTACTCTTTAATATGCTGCTTTCGGGTATGTAATATGATTACTAAGCAAAGACACAAAATGAAAATTTCGACCTTTAACTCCTCAACCCTGATGATGCAGGGGTACTTCAAGCCTAAGCCATAGAAGTTAGCTATTAAGTGCTTTCGGGTATGTAATATAATTACTAAGCAAAGACACATGATGGAAATTTTGACCTTTAACTCCTCAGCCCTGATGATGCAGGGGTACTTCAAGCCTAAGCCATAGAAGTTTGCTATTTAGTGCTTTCGGGTAGGTATGTAATATAATTAGTAAGCAAAGACACAAAATGAAAATTTCGATCTTCAACTCCTCAAGCCTGATGATGCAGGGTACGGCAAGCCTAAGTCATAGGAGTTGGCTATTTAATGCTTTCGGGTATGTAATATAATTACTAAGCAAAGACACATGATGACAATTTCGACCTTAAGCTCCTCAGCCCTGATGATGCAGGGTACTGCAAGCCTAAGCTATAGAAGTTGGCTCGCAAGTGCTTATGTATAAGTAATAAGAATACTAAGCAAAGACACGGGATATTTTTTTTTACCTTCAACTCCTCCCTGATGATGCGGGATAGTGCAAGCCTAAATTATAAAAGGTAGTCACATAATGCTTACGGTTGTTTTATAAGTATATATTATAAGTTTAATGACAGCTCATTAAACTGAAATGTGATTAATAAATTAAACTTCAATTCATCAACCCCGATAATCTAAGTACACAACCTACTTAAGCCGTATGAGTTTGGTACTTATTGATTACAATACATTACAACCCGTTGAGAGAACATTATGATGAAAAGTGTCACTTTGAATACCTAAATCCTGAAAATACAGGAGTATTGTCATGTTATTGTTAAGAGTTGGATTTAGCTGTAGCTTTTTAAATAGGAGGTTAGGTTGGAACATAAAAGAAAACATAAAAAATAAGCGAGCAGGGTGCGGCAGCGCCCTGGGAGCGGGTGCGCCCTGTTCGTATGAATTGTAAAAGTGTTTTGATTATGTCTTCTGCTTTACAAAGAACAATGCGGGATTTACACACCCAAATAGCCCGATGCACCTCTTAAAAGATCTTATCTTTGGCCACATGAAACAAAATATGAACTTAGAATATATGTCGCTGTTCAGTGATATTCCAATTTTCTAATGATTTACTTCAAGTAGATAATAGTGCTTTGTTATCCGGAAAAGTTAAAATCAATCTTTATATCGATACGTCTTCGTTTAAATGTGGAGGAGTTGGTTGAAAAAGTATATCCCGATATTGTTAATACAACCAATAACACTATAAATTGGTTCCAAAAGACGGCTATATACCCACCCACCAATGAACGTGTCGATAAAATAAATGTTTTTTTTTCAAAATTTAAAGCAGCTACACAGATCTACTATTCGGTAGACACAGTCATTGAGATGGAGGAAGCAGTACATTATCCAACAGAATTTTTGAATTCCTTAATGCCTTCCGGAACTCCTGAACACAAATTAATATTAAGAGTAGGTTTACCTATAATCTAACTTAGAAATTTGAATCCGCCAAAATAACTTCAAATAGTATTTTCCAATTCGGAAAAGTTCAAATCAATCTTTATAATCGATACGTTTTGGTTCAAATGTGGAGGAGTTAATTGAAAAAACTATCCCGATATTGTGAATTAGACCACTAAGAATGTAAATTGGTTCAAATATTGGTTCAATATTAGAATTCGTCTAATTTAAAAAAAAATACATAATAATACGTTCCTACCCACAAATACATACTTTAAATTCGTTTTTTCACTCTGTGTTTGACCAGGTAATCCTTGAGCGGCCAAACCGATTTTAATGTTACTACTTTTTATCATAGAATTTCCACGGTGTCAGGATTTTCGCGGCAAAAACTTTGTGACACGTTGATTTGCACGCGGGCAAAGCCGCGGGCACAGCTAGTATTATAATATGTACGGGTACTCACAAAATGCAACTATTAAATTATTTTGGCCGATATTTCAACCCCCATTTGATGAATCCTGGTCTCGGTGAATGTATATAAACACCCTCATAAAGTTAATGTTAAACAAAAAAGTTTTACAATACGAAAAAACAAAATGACGTTACGAAATAGCCTTTTGAAAATACATATATATTTACACAATTTTAATCTCGAATCTTATTACAGAATAATTAATAGAAACAGCTGAATTCTATCCATTAATTGGCGACAGTAATTGTCTTCGTAATTATAATGTTCGGAACTAGTTTGCAAGGCTTTGACATACTCGGTTTTGCATATCGTTCTACGAGGGTCGCAAATTGGTCCAACTTTGATGTGACCCCTGTTACGAATATCTATTTACTAGCTCAATCCCCCGGCTTCATTCGCTTCGGTCATGTCTACCACGGTATTAAGTGCTCTATATTTTTGTTTAGGTCATAAACACATTGTCCCTGTAATTCCGAGACCAGAATAGACCTACGATATCCCCTGCCTGTCGTAGGAGGCGACTAAAAAGGGTTTTTGGGGTTGCGGGCGGTAAGAGTGGGTGCTCGAACTGTCTAGCCAAGCAACCCCGGGTAGGATGACGGCATGTTTGGCCGCACGCCGTCGTAAACACCAGGAGGCGCAGTGAGTAAAAATGCTCACTGGGAAGAGCTGGATTCACATCGCGCTCGGGGAACTCCGGTTGTGTTCCACTGGAGATCCCGGAGTCCTCCACGCAGCGCTGAGGATCGCCACCCTGTTAGTGAGGTAAAAATCCCACATAGCTCGGCGTTGCTACCACGGTGTCGGGTACACATAGTTTATGAGCTAAACTAAAATTCGCAACAAAATGGCGGATTACATAAAATATAATCCGCCATTTTGGGTTAACAAAAATATTGATTATATATAATTGAATTGTCATCAGAACTTATATTCCGAATTTCAGCTCAATCGGACACAGAAAAGTGGATTAAATTAAAGTAACAAGATTTGACCTAAACACACATACATACATATAAACATTGTAAGTTAAATAAAAGCTTTTGATATTTCTAATAGTTTTGGAAAAAACAGTGGTGCGTGCCTGGGTTTGAACCTCAGTGCTCCCGATTAGGCTGTCACTGCTATATTAACACAAAGGATTACCGTAGTAGACGTGACCGAATCGGGTAAACCCGCGGAAATAGTCTAGTAATATACCAGGTGGTAGAATCGGTGTAGTTCGAGGTATCATCGCCACACTTATTTATATCGTGAAGCAGTTCTTGCGTTTAGGTTGAAGGGTGGTTGCCGGCACACTTATATTAGACGACCATCTTTGTCCTCGGTGTCAGTCTTTGTGTCTTGTCACACAGACATCTGTGATCGACTTCAGATAGAACCCATGTTCTATAGGAAGTTTCTTACAGATAGGCAACAGTGACCACTTACCATCTGATGGACTGCATGCTCCACACACCTCCTCCTCCAGCAATTCGCACTTGGCCAGCCCGGTGGACTATGGCCTACAACTCTCTCATTCTGAGAGAAGCCCCTGCCCAGCAGTTGGACAATAATGGGTTGACCAGAAGCTGCAAGCTCGTTTGCTACTTCAACCTTATAAACAAAGAGCCGGTTACCGTACCGGTCTGACTCACAGTGGATCCCAGGTTCGATTCTCGGCCAGACAGGTATCTGAATGATGAGTTTAGACTCTTGTTCTGGGTCTGGGTGTTTGTGTATTCGTCTTTGTGTGTGTCCATGGCACCCACGACACAGGAGAAAATCCTACTGTGGGGCTATGAGTCTAGAAAGCGTTTTTTTTTAATAATGCTATAAAAGAGTAAAATATAAAATACTAAAACTCGTGTGAACATAAAAATGCGAAGTTTGCGAATCGAATATGCTGGCGGGCTACGGCAGATTGATAATTTATTATCAGTTGGGAATTTGCTCCATTTTCCACTCTCTTGAACCGTGTAGAGCTAAAAAAGGTAGTTTGAGAGTTCATGGTTACCATTTCGAAGTAATAGCTACTTATTTTAACACGCTTTGAGAAGAACTCAAATTTGGTATTGCTGTATATATATTTTTTTACCTAACTGAAGTAGCAAACGGGCATGCAGTCCACCTGATGGTAAGTGGTCACTGCCGCCCATGGGCATCTGTAACAACTTGATACAGTATAGGGGTTCTATCTGACGTCAATCACAGATGCGTTGCTACTCCCGAGGATTATGATGGTCGCCTCATGTGAGTGTGCCGGCAACCACACCCTTCTATCGAAACGCAAGAAATGCTTCACGCTAGAAATAGGTGTGACGGTGGTACTTCCCCGGTCGAACTACACTGGTCGTACCACCTTCAAAATGCTAATGTGTATATGTTAATGTTGAAGGAAATCCATACTAATATTATAAATGTGAATGTAAGTTTCAAACACGTACTTTTAGAGGTATTAGAAAAAAACCTGGGTTTATTTTTTTACTTTATTAAAACAAATACAAAAATGATTGTCAAAAAATTTGAAAATCTAGGCTTTAACGCAAGTAAAGCCGCGGGGTAAAAGCTAGTAAAACACAAAATTACATCAAACATTTAATTAATTACATTGACATTGATAACCTTCAGTAGATACCTATTATCGAAGATCTTAGAATTACGAACTCTAATTTTCAATTCTATTTTAAATAAGCATAATTTTACCTGAATTAAGGTATTTTAAGTATACAAGCTGACTTTGCAATTCATTGTCAAAGATACTAGAGTCTACTTATCTATTATGTTAAGGTTTTTCACAGGGCATGCAAAAAATGTCTAGACTTTTCAGAAAAATAGCCTAATACCTAAAAGTCTAGACAGAATCCTGAAATAAACTTCGTAATACTTTGTATTAAAAAACACATATTTTTTATAAAAGCAAACGAGTGTGCAAAAACCTAATAGCAAGTGGTTATTGCCGCCCATGGACATCTGAAAGCAACTTCACATCGATTTTTTTTATAAGATTGAAGTAGCAAACAAGCATGCAGTCCACCTGATGGTCAGTGGTCACTGCCGCCCATCGACATCTGTAAGCAACTTCATACAGAACATGGGTTCTATCTGAAGTCAATCACAGATGCGTCGCTACTCTCGAGAGCTAAGAAGGTCGTGGCATATAAAAGTGCGCCGGCAACCACACCCTTCCATCGAAACGCAAAAACTACTTCACGTAAAAATAGGTGTGACATTGGTACCTCCCCGATCGAATTACACTGGTTCTACCACCTTATTTGAATTATTTCAATGTCTTAGATTTATGAAAGTTACTCAAAACAAGCCAATTACCTACGCTCACTGGATCAAAAAAATATTATTGAAGTACAATATTATGGTAATTAGTTTACGAAAAGAATCGGTAATTTCTATAACAGATACTTTTGTGTTTATCGTAAAAATAATATAACCTTTAGCGTTGTTACATTTTTATTTTTTTCCCCGCATAATTTATTCATATATTTACCTCAATGTCTATACTCTATTCTATTTAAAAGTTTCAGAACCAGAATATCGACCAGGTAGGTTTTCTTACACTTCGTTCGGTCAGGCAATCCCGGGAAGGACGGCGGTATGTGTGGTCGCATACCGTCGTAAGGACTAGACGGAGCGGTGGGCCCAGCCGCCCATCTGGGAGGAGCCCGATGGGGCAACGCGCTCGGAGGATTCCGGTTGAAGTCGTTCCGAGATCCCGGAGTCCTCGTTTTCAGCGCCGAGGACGGCCACCGGGGGGTTTTAGTGCGGTAAAAATCCCACATAACCCTGCGTCGCTCCCACGGCGTCGGGTACCTTTTGAAGGTTTCCCCCTCGAAAACAAAAAAAAGAAAGGTTTTTTTACACTCATTCCCCACACTAGGATTTTCTCCTGTGCCGGAACCATTACATACATACACATCTCGTACATAGACAGACGAATACACAAACACTCTAAACCGTAACAGAAATGTAAATTTATTATTCAGAAAACTGTCTAGCCGGGGATCGAATCCGAAACCCATTGCGTGTCAGATCGGTATAGTAAAGGCTCTGCCGCGGAGTCGACGCCTTCATGCCTATTTCTAGCGTGAAGCAGTTTATTTATGTTTTGTTGGTTGGTTGCCGATTGACTTACATATAAGACGAACATTATTTATTTATTTATTTAAATTCACCACCGATTATCACATTTACATATGATACTGTTACATAAGATACAAAAGTTTTGCAATAGATGTACAATCAGTTATAGGTGAATATCAAAGCCATAATAACTAAAAAAAACTAAAGCAATAAGTTAAGAAAATAAAAATGTGTTTGAAGATGATGATTGATAAACAATAAAGGAAATACATTATATTTAATAGAGTTAATAAAAAAAGTTAATGTGATAAGACTTAGCAATAAACGGTTTTCAATACTCAATTTAGAATTTTGATATAAAAGCGTTTGAATTGACTTAGTGATAGTTCGTTTTTATCTATAGTTATATTTTAATCTTGATTTTAGACATTAGGAGTGTCGTCAACTCATTACTATCCCACTGTTGGAGACTAAACCTCTTTTTGAATCAGAGAGTTTTAATGTGTAGACTTCACACACCTTTGAGAATTATTTTAAAACTTGTAGGTGTGTAGGTCTCCTCACGATGTCCCTCAACGTAAAGCAGTCATATTTAATGTATAATACGTACAATATTTTAGAAAAGTCAATGGTGGTTGCCTTTAATTAAGATCTCGGAACCTCCATTAGGCTCACTATTGTCAAGTAACTCTCGGGCTGGTAACGCATAATACTAAATATTTGTCTTTATATATTTTTTACTATATTTACTTTGTGTTTTATTTTTAATATCCTCATTGTTTACTGTATTCATGTTGGGTAGACTTATCACACGTCTGTTATGACTGGCAAATTCATAGAAATATGACGTCACAATTGTAAATCCATGTCCAATAGGCTGTATAGCGCCATGCTGTTGCTATACACTTAGAGGAACATAGAACTTCCATTTGGCGGGAAACTTGTCATGACGGCGAATTCTTTGATATTCATTTATATTCGTTTGACAAAATATCCTTTCGGCTGTAGACATTTCATTGTATTTGATATTGATCAAACAATGTTTTTTTTTATGATAAGGTGTTTTTATGTAGAGTAGTTTTTGCATCTTTCAAATTTTATGAACACTAGACTGAATGTACGAAGACACTTTTGTCACGTTACCAAAATACGAAAAACTGCTACACTACACAGGTGTAGCAGTTTTTTTACTTATATTTTAAATTAGATTATTTTTATAGATATTAGGCTTTAAGGAAGGCAATTAAGAAAATCAGTGGTTCGTTCCTGTGTTTAAACTTGGGACCTCCCGTTCGAGAACAAAATTCACGACATACCGAGTTTTACGAATATATGTTGTCGACTCAAAATCAATATTTTTTAATGTTTTATTATTCACTTATGTTTTTAATCAAATCTATCATACCCCTTGACGGAATTATTAGTACAGCTCTGTGTCAAAAACGAACTACCATACAAACATTTATGCTCGATTTTAACATTTTCAACCCATTTTTTGAAATAAAAAGTAGCCTATATTGGATCCCAAGGTCACCACCATCTGTGTACACAATTTCATGAATTTCGGTTCAGTAGTTTTGGCGTGAAAGAGTAACAGACAGACAGACAGACAGACAGAGTTACTTTCGCATTTATAATATTAGTAGGGATTAGATTATTTTTATAGATATTAAGCTATAAGGAAGACAATTAAGAAAATCAGTGGTTCGTGCCTGTGTTTGAACTTGGGACCTCCCGTTCGAGAGGGCATGTTTCCACCATTAATCTATCATTGCTCTTGACCTGGTATATATTACTAGGCTATTGCCGCGGCTTTGCGCGATTCGGTCACGTCTACTACGGTAATTCCTTTGTGTTAATCTAGCAGTGATAGCCTAATGGTTGAAACTTGCCCTCTCGATCGGGAGGTTCGAGGTACAAACCCAGGCACGCACCAATGATTGTTAACCGACTTCCAAAAAGGAGGAGGTTATCAATTCGTCTGTATTTTTTTTTATATTTGTTACCTCATTTCTCCGGACTATTTCTCCGGACTGGATGAACCGATTTGGATTTTTTTTTTTATTTGAAAGGTAGTGCGTGTCATGGGGTCCCATTTATTTTTAGTTCACTTTTGACAACGGCATCTATAAGAAAAACGCATAAGTCTTAAATTTGCTATCCAATGTGCGCGATAAATGTACGAATAACTCAATGTCACGCCAACCGATTTTGATGATTCTCTTTTTATTAGAAAGGATGTACTTCAGGGGTAGTCTGAAAAGAGTTTGATAAGGTTTTGATCATAGGACCTATAACAATTTAATGGAAATCTTTAACTTTTTGGAGCAAATTAATGAAATTAGCGATAGTCGGCAGAAACTAAGCTGCAGAAGTCCAATTGGATAAAATATAGAATGCGATTACTAAGCAGATATTTACTATAAAAAATTTGACCTTCTACTCTTCAATCCTGATGATGTAGGGGTACTGCTAGCTTGAACTATAAAATTTAGTCATTTGATGTTTACGGATATATAATGAGATTGTTAAGCAAAATAATGGGACAAAAAATTGACCTTCAACTCCTCAACCCTGATGATGCAGGGGTACTTCAAGCCTAAACCATAGGAGGTGGCCATTTGATGCTTACGGGTTTGTAATAAAATTACAAGGCAAAGACAAACGATGAAAATTTTGACCTTCAACTCCTCAATTCTGACGAAGCAGGATACTGCAAGCCTAAACCATAGGAGTTGGCTATTTGATGCTTACGGGTATGTATTAAAATTACTAAGCAAAGACACAAGATGAAAGTTTTTACCTTCAACTCCTCAGCCCTGATGATGCAGGGTACTGCATGCCTAAGCCATACAAGTTGGCCACCTGGTGCTTACGTGTATATTATAAGATTACTGAGCAAAAATATTAGATGGAAAATTTGACCCTCAAATTCTCAAGTCTGATGATGCAAGGGTACTGCAAACCCAAGCCGCAGAAATTAGCCATCTGGTGCTTACGTATATGTAATTGCTATTATATTATACTATTAGATTACTATTATATTACTAAGCAAAGACACAAATGAAAATTGTGACCTTCAATTCCTCAACCCTGATAATAAAGGGCACTGCAAGCCCAAGAAATTTGGCTATATTGGCCCATAGAATTTGATTATCTAGTGCTTACGTAAATGTATTTAAATGACTAAGCAAGAACACAAGATGAAATTTTTTACCTTCAACTCCTCAATAAACTGTCCTCTCCGAGGCCCAAGCTCTAAATGGGTCGTTGAACCCATACGTAGGATAATGAATGATGTCGAAGAAGGTGGATTTTATTTTTGTTTTCGTTACTGAACTCCATGCTATAAAACTGTCATATCGCGTAACCTATACTTCAATTTTCGGTGACCGTGACATACGACCTCTCCGCTTGTACAGACAAAAAATAAGTACCCACCTACTCACAAGTTATTCCCCGACCTTTCCCATATATCGGCCATCAATTGATCGCGACATTGGAACACGAGTGGTTATATAAATTGACTCTTACAGCCACTCTCATTTCACGTCTGTCAAGCGTAGGGCTGCCTTGGTTCTGTTTCTAACGCAAAATATAGTATAGAAATAGGCCCTATTTGTAAAATAGACTTTACTAACAAGCAATGGCATCTGACGGTAAGTAGCTACTGCCGCCGGTTGACATCTGCAACCAATGCCAAATAAGATTGAAGTTCACTGCTTAAATCAGAAATGGAATGAAATGTTTTTGTCTTGTTATCGAGAAGGAAATCTTTAAAGCGTACCTACTATAGCGTGGGGTACCCCACGCTGTAGTATTTACGCCGAGTTATGTGGAACTCCTACCTTCTTCATTGTTCCATCAGGGTCCACTCAGGTGGGTGTACAACTTTCAGCACATTCACTTGCTACCGCCTTTCCCAGGGTCGTTGTCCGAAGTGTTTGAACAACTCTTGCCTGCTACAAGTACTCAAACGCCCTTTTAGTCACCTCTTACGACAGTCAGAGGATGCCAACGCCATAGCCGTCTTTCCCCGGAACTACGAACTATATTGTGTATAGGCGTAATGGGCACTTACAAATTTTTAATACCAATATTTACTCTTACCAGAAGTACCAGATCAAAGCACTGCATAACACTGCTTAAACTTAAAGCAGAAATAGGAGAGGCTATGATAGAGAAGTCAAACTACAAGTTCTATCTTTAATAATAATTAGACGAAGGTGGTAAGTTTGCATTTGCACACAGAACTCATTTAAATTTATTGGATAAACGTATTTATTCTAAACAAAGTAAAATATCTCCTCTCATCAACCCATTATTATCATATCATGCCCACTGCTGGGCACGGGTCTTCTCCCAGAATGAGAGAGTTTAGGCCATAGTCCACCGCGCTGGCCAAGTGCGAATTAGTGGACTTCACACACCTCCGAGAACTATTTTTTTTTAAGAACTCTCGGGTGTGTAGGTTTCCTCACGATGTTTTCCTTCACCGAAAAGCAGTGACAATTAATTTCTAATACGCACATAAATCAGTGGTGCGTGCCTGGGTTTGAACCTCGGACCTCCCAATCGAGAGGGCAAGTTTCAACCATTAGGCTATCACTGCTCTTAATAAATAAAATATCTCCTCATTCTCCTGCAAATTTTCGTAAATTAGGCACCCTGCTTCACTGTAACCGGTGCTTATTTTAAATTGGTCGCAGAGGGATAAATTTATATGGGTCCTTGCTCGTGTGACCTTCGTACGGCTTAGGAGAGGTCAAGAATTATAAGCCTATTGTATTACTGAATGATTGTGAGTGCGGTTTATGTTAGCTTGGATAATTAGGCAGCATAAAATATAAAGGCAGTGCAACGTATAAAAAGGGGTGAAACATTAATAATGTCAGATGTAAAAGGAGGGGGGGGGGGGGGGGTTGATGATGTGTGATACCAGTGTATTTCGTCCGGGAAGTACCACCACACTTATTTTCAGCGTGAAGTAGTTCTAGGGTTTCGATGGAAGGGTGTGGTTGCCGGCTCACTTTTATATGAGGCGACCATCTCAATCCTCGGGAGTAGCATTTGGGATTGGCTCTACATAGAACCCCTATACTGTATGAAGTTGTTATAGATGTCCATGGGCGGCTTACCATCAGGTGGACAGCATGCTCGTTTGCTACTACAATCTTATAAAAAATCTAGCATGTAAATTGGGGAGTTGTTGTTAATCCTGGATTTTTGTACCTTAGTTGGATCTAACGACATTCACGAGAAGAAAAGGAGTGGTACTATTTAAGTACAATGGATGTAACGAATGGACGACACAATGATTTTTAAGAAGTAACTAGGGCTTAAGTTTAATCGAAACGGAATAAATAAAAACTAGGCAAGTTTCAGAACTTGCCTAGTTTTCATATAGTTACTTATACAAGAAAAGTTGTTTGTACATGGTGTACTAATAAGTTATGATCTCAATCAAGATTTCTATGCGTGGCCAAATTCCACGAATCAAAGAATCAAGCGAAAATAAACAACAAACAACACAAGAGTATTTATATGTGCAGGTATTAAAAAAATAAGAATCTTGTTTTTACGCGTGTTACAAAGCAAAGACCATTAGTTAAATTAGCTTTTATTTTAATTAATATATACAGCACAGCTTTTATATAAAAATATCTAGATTTTTTATTCTTTGGACGCTTAAGTATCTAAAAAAACACGATGTTTCTATTCTACGTTTTATACTACGAAGTTTCCTTTGTGAAGAAAAGTGTATACAAAGCCGTTTTATTTCGAAACCACAAGTCAGAAAGCAAGTTTCTTAGAAACAAGAATTTGCAAGTTTACTGTGGTAGATACTTATTTTTTTGTTTCCTCATTTTTCTCAGTATTTCTATTTTTCAAAGCATTTTATTTTTAACTTCAAATAAAATACACGTGACCGCATAAATCAATCAAATGGAACCAAAACATAGAATTAATAAAAAACAATATAATGTCACCTGAGGCCATATAATATAATATATGAATGGCATCTAATGTTATTATATCAGAAATAAAAAAATAAAGACGTACGATTACGTATCTCTAACGTGATCGATTAATTTTCATAAAAACGGGCATTAAAGAGAGTACCTACTTGTAGTATGATTTTTATTATAAGGTACAATTTAAAATGTATTTTTTTTCAAATGTATTTTTTTTGTCACCTGTAAGACTTGTTATCTCACGGTTTTTTAAACCTTCGGCTTCAGACGAACGCTGTGGCTACTGCCGAATAATCGGCTTGGGCTTTGGTTTTGCCAAAAAATCGACCTTCGGTGTGCTATAATCAACTTTTACTTAAATATTTTGTTAATGCAAACAACGCAAAACGTGCCTTTATTCACATATAGAAATCACTTGCACGTGGTTGAATAAATGCGCTGACGCAAGCAATGCGAGCAGTAGAGTAGTGATAGCCTAATGGTCGAAACTTGCCCTCTCAATCAGGAGATCCGAGGTTCAAACCCAGGCACGCATCACAGATTCATGTGCGTATTAAATATTCTTTATCACTGATTTTCGGTGAAGGAAAACATCGTGAGGAAAACTAAACACCCGAGAATTCTTTAAGAAAAAAACTCGGAGGTGTGTGAAGTCCACCAACTCGCATTTGGGCAGCGCGGTGGACTATGGCCTAAAACTCTCTCATTCTGAGAGAAGACCTGTGCCCAGCAGTAGGACAATAATGGGTTGTATCTAAGCAATGCCAAATGTGCCTTTACTAAAATATAAAGACCATTTGCACGTGGTTTAAATTAGTCGATATTTGTAAGCTTATGAGTGATGTACTTTTGATTAATATACGTACCTACTTTTTAGAGAAGTGATGCTCTTTTTTTAAAGAACTCTACTCCGCTTCTTTATTAAAGATCTCTCTGTGGGTTATTATCTCATCTGTTCTATCAATATTCTCGTAAGTTCGTTGCTGAACCTAAAAAATGTCGTAGAACACTCCAGTGGCGTAGCGTGGATTCATGCCGCCCGGAGCTGAAGTTGAATTTGCGGCCCACCCATTTTAAAATATTAGTCAGCAAAAAGGTTTCCAACCCTACATAATGTTTGACACCTGTCTCTGCAATTTTACGAAACAAAGTCGCCAAATCTAAATATTTTGAAGCCTCTAAATGTAGCACCCGGAGGCGCTACATTTTCGATTTTTAAAGGAATTTGATAAAGAAAAAATGTACTTATATATAATACAGTAAATGAAAGTTTGCCGTCCCACAACGCGTCGCCCGGATCCATAGCTCTAGAATACTCATAGAAAGACTAATTTTGATAATCATATTATTTTCGTCACCAATAAAGACCCGCCCTAGATAAAAACTTGAATTGAATCAATTATGTAATTACTGGTCAAACTAACCTTGGGTTAAATTGTTGAGTTTCAGAGCAACAGAGCACAGACGTTCAATGAATTTTATGGCGAAAGAAAGTCTACACACAATATGATTATACAATAAACATACTTAGTTGCTATTTGAATGACGTATGGATGTCTCGTTCCGTTAATGTTACAGGATGCAACTAAGGGACAATAAAAAGCACTTTTCCGTATTTTTTGAGATAATTTCTAGCAGTAAAAACGATAAAAAGGAATGAAAACATAATCATACAAACTGTTTTATAACAGTTAGCCTTATGGTGAAAATTCACTCTCTCAATCGGGAAGCCCTTTAAATGATTTTTCAAAACAATGCATTCAGTTCGAGTCCACAACGTTTCGATTTTTCGCCATATCTTGCAATATACTTACTTTGCAATAATGCGCTAAAACTTAATGGATTGTTTCTTTATTTATTTTTTATAACATTGAAGTAGTAAACGAGCATGCAGTCTACCGGCGTTAAATGGTCCCTGCCGCCTATGAACTTCTGTAAGCAAGTTCATAAAGCACAAGGGTTCAATCCGAAGTTAATCACAGATACGTTGCTACTCTTGAGGACTAAGATGGTCGCCTCAGATAAAAGTTAGCAACCACACCATTGAACGAAATGCAAGAACTGCTCTAAGTACCTACGTTAGAAATAAACGCAAAAATGGAAAGTACTTATCCTTACGTAATACACTCGTACTGAGGGCACAGTTGTTTGAATTAGGTGGTTTTCCCATACATATTGCATGCGTCTATCATAAATTATAAATAGTTAATACCGTACTCAGTGGAGTGTTCTGAATACCTCGTATTTTGAAATAAGATTACAGCTTGAGACTAAATGAACTGACAGGTATAATTAAATTAATTCAGTTCGTTGAGCCATTAAAACGATGCTCGCGATTTAAATTTTCAATTTATGTGAGATGTTATGAATTTATCTTGAAAGACGTTAGAAGTTGTGTACCATTATGCTCTGTAGAACTGTGTAAATTAAAAGGTAGGTACAGTACCTATCTCTTAATTAAACACATTTTATATAAGTGTAGGTAATTATTATAAAAAACAGGTTTAAAAAGTTTTAATTTTGGGTACCTAAAATATGAACGACTATGAGCGTGATTCTTTTGCCTTATTATTGATTATCACCCTATTTATTTTAAGCCGAAGACGCCATTGTAGGCTATATGGCCTGTCATGCGAATAATTTAAAAGGTAACCGACCGTTGACATACATAAATAAATGTAATAATATTGTCAGCGGCATAATGTGTGGTCTACGTTGGGCAGCGTTTTAAAATCAATTTATGCTCCAAGGCATTGTTTTACATAGAAGGGCTTTATAAAATATTATTCATATTTTCGCCAATTTTTCCAAATTAGACTGATAGACAATTAAACACTGGATTGTAAAGGTAATAAGTAATCAATTTGTATTAATTATAGTAGAAGTATTTATAAAATAGTTATAAACTACTGCCTTTGTTTTTTTACTAAGTTAAGTTAGTAAAATTTTATGACAGCCTTACTCCTTGCCAACGATTTTTAAATTTGCCGCCGAATAAACGTTATGATTTTTGTAGATTGAGATGCGTTCATATTAAACAGTTACAGATAAATTTAATAAATATGATGATATTAAATATTTAATTATTTATTAAATAGACAGTATTAAATTGTGATGATAATTTCAAGGTTAAAAAATAATTATATATTTTAAATACAATTCACATAAATAGACTAGAATATTTATCCCTGCCATCTTTGGTTCAATAATGTCAATGTCACACTGACAGCAGCATACGTGTAATAATGTATTTATTTGTAATCTGTTCTTCGCGGCTATTCATTGCAATTTTTTTATTGTATTGTAAACAACTTGTTGTGAAGTTAATATAAGCGTAAAATAACCAGTTTGAGAGGATTCCGAAATACGCGAACGCGAGTACTATATTATTTATTTTATAATGTTAAAAGCTGTTATACTAATCGGAGGACCACAGAAAGGTAATTTGAATTTCGTTGACGTCACCGGTGTATGTTTTCTATGTAATTCCACGTATTTAAAATATATTTCATTAAATATTATCTCTATTATTGCAACAGCTCTATGATAACGTTTAATAAGTGGACTAAAATTAAATGGTTTTAACTTCGAGGTTATTTTTTTCTACAGTAGATAATGGAATAATTCTTTTAAGTAGGCATGATTATTATTATCGTCAATAATGTAATTCTCGCATATCGACGCCAGAAAGCGAATTTGTCGTGTCTCAAATAAATAATAATGGAATATACACCTAAAATTAATATGGACAGTAATTTTTGATATTAATTTATATGCTTTCTACACTCATAAATCCACATTAGGCTTAAGGCTTTTACCAGTGCCATTGGTGCTATGGACACACAGAGATGAATACCTAAACACTCTTTTTTTTTATCTGACTGAAGTAGCAAACGAGCATGCAGTCCACCTGATGGTAAATTATCACTGCCGCCCATGGACATCTGTAATCAACTACATACAGAACATGGGTTCCATCTGATGTCAATCACAGACGTGTTGCTACTCCCAAGGACTATGATGGTGATCGTGTGAAAAAGTGCCTACACCTAGAACACTTAGAACTAAAGCCTAAATTCATCACTTAGACATCTGTCTGGCCTCATCTTGATCCCAAAACCAACTGCGTCTGACTCTGGCATGGTAAATCCAACGCAAAATTTGACAAAATACATTATATATAACTTGTCAACCCATTATTGTCTCACTGCTGGGTATGGGTCTTCTCTCAGAATGAGAGACTTATATATGTTCCTTATTAACCGACTTCCAAAAAGGAGGAGGTAATCAATTCGTCTGTATTTTTTTTTTTTTTTTTTTTTTTTATATTTGTTACCTCATTTCTCCGGACTGGGTGAACCGATTTAGATGATTTTTTTTTTATTTGAAAGGTAGTGCGTGTCATAGGGTCCCATTTTTTTTTAGTATTTTTTTGACTAGGGCATCCATAAGAAAAACGCATAAGTCTTAAATTTGCATTTTCAATGTACGCGATAAATGTATGAATAACTCAATATCCCGCCAACCGATTTTGATGATTCTTTTTTTATTAGAAAGGATGTACTCCAGGGGTAGTCTGATAAGAGTTTGATAAGGTTCTAATCATAGGATCTTCAACTTTTTGGAGCAAAATAATAAAATTAGTGATAGTCGGCCGAACCTTAGCTGGAGAAGTCCAATTGAGTAAAATATAGAATAAAATTACTATGTAGGTATTTACTATGAAAAATTTGACCTTCAACTTTTCAATCCTGATGATGCAGGGGTACTGCTAGCCTGAACTATAAAAGTTGGTCGTTTGATGTTTGCGAATATATAATGAAATTGTTAAGCAAATTCATGGGACAAAAATTTGACCTTCAACTCCTCAACCCTGATGATGCAGGGGTACTTAAAGCCAAAACCATAGGAATAAGCCATTTGGTGCTTACGTATATGTTATAAGATTACTGAGCAAAAACATAAGATGAAAAATTTGACCTTCAACTCCTCAACCCTGATGATGGAGGGGTACTTCAATCCTAAACCATAGAAGTTGGCAATTTGGTGCTTACGGTTATGTAAAGAAAATACTAAGCAAAAATATAAAGTCAAAAATTTGACCTTCAACTCCTCAACCCTGATGATGAAGGGGTACTTCAATCCTAAACCATAGGAGTTGGCAATTTGGTGCTTACGGTTATGTAAAAATAATACTAAGCAGAGGCACAAAATTAAAATTTTGACCTTCAACTCCTCGACCCTGATGATGAAGGGGTACTTCAATTCTAAACCATAGGAGTTGGCAATTTGGTGCTTACGGGTATGTAAAAATAATACCAAACAGAGGCACAAAATTAAAATTTTGACCTTCAACTCCTAAACCCTGATGATGCAGGGTACTGCAAGCCTGAGCCATAGAAGTTAGCCACCTGGTACTAACGTATATGTTATAAGATTACTAAGCAACAATATAAGATGAAAAATTTGACCTTCAACTCCTCAACCCTGATGATGGAGGGGTACTTCCAGAGGGGGCGCCCTGTTTGTATGAATTGTAAAAGTGTTTTATGTTTAATTTTTGTGAATATGTAGATGCACAAAGCAAACTTAGAGGCTTTATTTAAATACAAACATAAAAATATAGTCACTAAAAAGTGTAAAATAAAAACTTTTTAACAAAAAATATCTACCGACTTCCATGTCACAAAAAAGTAAAAAATAATTTAAATATATTTTGGTCTAGAACATACTCAGTACTTAGTATATAGTTCTGAAGTCGGTGCTCATATAGGACGTAGTTACCGTCGTCCAGCGAAATATGTCGAGCACCGACTTCAGGACTATGTACTAAGTACTGAGTATGTTCTAGACCAAAATATATTTAAATTATTTTTTACTTTTTTGTGACATGGAAGTCGGTAGATATTTTTTGTTAAAAAGTTTTGTTCTACCCGTTCAGGTGTGCAAATAAGGTTTTTCATTCCATTTAAATTGTACAAAAATTAAATTAAACATTTTAATACATTGTTCTATTGCAAAAATGTCATTAATAATAATTGGAATACATGAAAATTATAAAATGTCAATTTAAAATATATTTTATTATTTTATTCTATAAATGCAGATGTAAAACTTAGTCAAAATTGCTGTTAAAATAATCACATAGGCTATAAAAGTTCCAGTCTAGAAGCCACACTTGTAGTTTTTTAGAACACTATAGAACACTAGTTGAACCAACTAACATCATTCAGCATATAAGTCAATAGTCTAAAATGATCAGTGTTACTCCACTATATTATGCATGTATTATACATAAAAACCGTCCTCTTGAATCACTCTATTTAAAAAAACTGCATTAAAATCTGTAGCATAGTTCTAAAGATCTAAGCATACATAGGGACAGACAGCGGGAAATGACTTTGTTTTCTACTACGTAGCGATTATAAATTACACTGTTTCAATATTCCCCAGGTACCCGTTTCCGACCACTCTCCCTGGACATCCCAAAGCCGCTGTTCCCCATAGCTGGTTTGCCATTAATCCAGCATCACATAGCAGCATGTGCGGAGCTGGAGGAATGCAAGGAGATTCTTATTATAGGCTCATATACTACCACTCTGATGACACAGTTTGTGAGTGATATGCAGAAGGAGTACCATATTATTGTAAGGTAATTACTCTTTATGATAAGAGCCGTGATAGCCTAATGGTTGAAACTTGTCCTCTCAATCGGGAGGTCCGAGGGTCATAACCCAGACACAACCACTGATTTATGTGCATATTAGAAATTAATTATCACTGCTTTATGGTGAAGGAAAACATTATGAAGAAACCTACACACTCGAGAGTTCTTTAAAAAAAAAACTCAAGTGTGTGGACTATGGCCTAAAACTCTCTCATTCTGAGAGAAGACCTGTACCCAACAGTGGGACAATAATGGGTTGTACCTCAATTACTCTTTTTTACTTGTTACAAATATTGTTTAATGTTGTATTAACAATAATATTTAAGAAGGTAAATTTTGTTACTCATAATTTCTAAAATAAACAATTTTAATAGGTTAAACAAATGTAGCTTGTAATAAAATATGCTTTCTTTTTTATCATTTTCTATATCCTATTAACATTATTTCACTTTTTAACAAGTACCTAATAATCTTTAATGTAAATATCTAGTACACTAATATTTTTCATAATTATGTTCTTTCTACTGACTGTGTGATATTTCACATAAAAATTAAAGGTTATAGACATTATTGTATAACAGAATAATGAGTTTCAATTTATTTTTATTATAAAAGTTTGATAACAAGTGTTATTTATAATAAGTTTATAACAAACATTTAACATGTATAACAGCAATAAATTGACCATACTTGTATGTTATAATGTATATTTTTTTATCTGACTGAAGTAGCAAACGAGCATGCAGTCCACCTGATGGTTGTGGTCACTGCTGCTCATGGACATCTGTAATCAACTACAGAACATGGGTTCCATCTGAAGTCAGTCACAGATGCGTTGCTACGCCAGAGGACTATGATGGTCGCCTCATGTGAAAGTGTGCTGACAACCACACCCATCTATCAAAACACAAGAAATGCTTCACGCTAGAAATAGGTGTGGCGGTGGTACTTCCCCGGTCGAACTACATGGGTTCTACCACCTTTAAAAACTTTCCTTCATATATTTTACTATTGTGGTATTTATGTACTAACTTATGCTATTATATTGTATTTTTCAGATACCTGCAAGAGTTCACTCCATTGGGAACTGGTGGGGGCTTATACCACTTCCGGGATCAAATAAGAGCAGGCAATCCTACTGCATTCTTCTTGCTCAATGGAGATGTTTGTGCTGATTTTCCACTGGCAGAATTATATTCCTTTCATGAGGAAAGACCTCAAGCTTTAGTAAGTTGTTCTGTATAATTTGTGTATTAATAAAATAGTAATTTTTTGAACATACAATATAAGCTTTTGCTTTGTGGTTGCCGGCACACTTTTATAAGAGGCGACCATCTTAGTCCTCGTGAGTAGCGACGCATCTGTGACTGACTTCAGATAGAACGCCATGTTCTGTATAAAGTTGCTTACGGATGTCCATGGGTGGCAGTGACCACTTACCATCAGGTGGACTGCATGCTCGTTTACGACTTCAATCTTAGAAAAAAAAAGCTGTTGATAATATCTCCTTCTCTGTACTATCAGTTACTACAAGTCTAAGCTACTGAAACTCAAAGAACTGGCAACATTAAGGCAAGGACGTTCTGCAAGTACATATTACTGAGTCATTCAAGAAATAGTATAACATATTTTTTTACTCTATTATTTTTCATGCTATTTGAAGAAGCATTTCTGATTTGACTCTGGAGGCATTTTTTTTATCATTGGGAAGTGGCCACTGCCGCCCATGGACATCTGTAATCAACTACATACAAAACTTAGGTTCTATCTGAAGTCAATCACAGATGCGTTGCCGCTCCCGAGGGCTATGATGGTCGCCTCATGTGATAGTGCCGGGAACCACACCTTTCTATCGAAACGCTAGAAATGCTTCACGCTATAAACAGGTGTGGCGATGGTACTTCCCCGGTCGAACTACACGTGTTCTACCACCAGGCATGACTGTCATGCACTTATAGCTACATAATAATGCAGTGTTCAGAGCTGTTGTGTTCAGAGTTAAAAGTGTGCTAGAGACAATACTTATCAGATACATTCTTACACAGTTCTCAGGCATAGCATTGCACCTGTGGTCAACCCCATATCTACTTAGCTATCTGCCAACAATACTCTTATGTGGTTGATTATTAATATAGGTAGCCGCTAGAATAACCTTCTACATCTAATTGCACAGGTAACAATAATGGGCACGGAAGCAACACGACAACAATCAGTCCACTATGGTTGCATGGTACACGATTCTACCACTAAAGCGGTCACCCACTACGTAGAGAAGCCTAATTCCTATGTATCCACATTGATCAACTGCGGCGTGTATGTGTGTTCGTTGCACGTGTTTCACACCATGGCTGAGGCGTTTCAGAGGAAACAGGACTCGTTTTATAGGTAAAGTACAAGTTTGTTATGTATATGTTTTCAAGGTGGTGGTATTGAAGTGGCAAACGAGCATTCAGTCCACCTGATGTTAAGTGGTCACTGCCGCCCATGGACATCTGTAATCAACTACATACAGAACATGGGTTCCATGTAAAGTCACGCTAGAAATAGGTGTGGTGGTGGTACTTCTCCGGTCGAACTACACTGGTTCTACTACTTTGATAAATAATTTAAAAACAACAATATATGTTAAATAAATAAATATGTTTTGATTTTGACACCTTTCTCAGTGGCATTTTAGATTGGCTAGGTTAAATCTGAACTCTATTTTATGCTATACTGTTCCATGATGTCAACTTCAACGTATAATAATAAAATTAATCCTTTAAGTTAAATTAAGTATTTTTGATGTAATGTAATTATTTCATAACAATCTATCTACTCTATTAGAAGTTATTTAAATTTAAAGGTATTTAAAAACTTAAATCGTGGCTAAAACACGAGACGCAGCTAGTTGCATTATAAATGTACAACAACGATGAACAAAAAAGAAAAAAAATAACGTGCGGCACTCGGGGTCGGCCGCGGTAAAGCTATTGCATATTATTTATGCAGTATTTTTTTCTTTGATATTAATTCAAGTTTTTTTCTTTCACATTATATACTTTCTCACAGCTGCTTACATATTCGTCCGATTTCCGAGCAGTTCCTCTCGATCCCTGCGAGCTTCGTACTGTAGTACCATATGCACGTTAAGCGAACGCGTGGCCGCGCTACATGGTAGGCGGAGTGGGGGGTGTTAGATTTTTTCGTTACGGAATTTCTTGATTCGGTCGCCGCGTTCAAAGACCGTGATAAAAGCTTTACAATAGCTTCGGGTTAAAGAATATTTATTTTTCTCATAAGACATACATAAGTACATTACACTTACAATGAGAAACTTAATACTACATTCGTATATTGTCATCATAATGAAAATACTAAATGTTATTAAAATAATGTTCATGTTGTTATGTTATTTAAATGTTTGCTTAAAATGTTAGAACTTAAGGTGAAGAAAAGTTAACATAAGAATGTTTTTTTTTCAGCAATGGTCAAAGTCCTGGATACATGTCTTGGGAACAGGACGTAATAGCACCGCTAGCTGGCACCAACAAATTATTTGCGTTGCAAGTAAGTACTTGTTTTTTAATATTTTTTGAGCTCTGTCTGAAAGTTATGGCCAAGTTTTCTATGCTTCCTTTTAATTTTAAATTTATTTATAAATACATGTAATAAATACAAAAGTTACTTGTGTCTGTACATAGTGTACAAGGTGATAGTGTAGTTCGACCGGGGAACCGCCACACCTATTTCTAGCGTGAAGCATTTCTTGCGTTTCGATAGAAAGGTGCGGTTGTCGGCACACTTTCACATGAGGTGACCATTGTAGTCCTCGGGAGTAGCATCGCATCTGTTATGACTTTTGATGGAACCCATGTTCTGTATGTAGTTGATTACAGACGTCTATGGGCGGCAGTGACCACTTACCATCAGGTGGACTGCAAGATCGTTTGCTATAATAGTATAGTCAGATAAAAAAAGCATATATTTTCAAAATAGGTATGTTTAAAAAAAATAAAATTTTCTTAAACGCAGCTAAAACCGTGGGTCAAGAACAATAATAATACTCTTTATTGTACGCATAAAGTATACATAGCATAGAATTATACAAATTAAAAGAACGATACAAAAGGCGGCCTTATCGCTAAACAGCGATTTCTTCTAGGCAACCTTTAGGTAAGGAGTTAAAGTAACAATAAATATAAAGAATAGGTACAAGAATAGTATTATCTGTTATGTGTATATGAATATCTAAGTGTAATATTTCAGGTGAGAAACTGGTGGTCCCAAGTGAAGACGGCCGGTTCGGCGATATACGCGAACAGGCATTACTTGGAGCTTCGGTCCCGGCCCGAAGAGCCTTCGCCCTGCCGCGTCTTGCAACATGTCTTCGTACACCCCACCGCCGTGGTTGATAGTACAGCTGTGGTAAGTTTCTTTTGGGTTTTGGGTCCATTAATACCTTGTATAAAAAATCGGTTGTCTGTAAAGTCGGGATTTTTTATCTGACTGAAGTAGCAAACAAGCATGCAATCTACTTACATGGTCACTGCCGCTCGTGGACATCTGTACTGAACTACATACAGAACATGGGTTTCATCTGAAGTCTATCACAGATGCGTTGCTACTCCCGAGGACTATGATGGTCGCCTCAAGTAAAAATGTGCCGGCAACCACACCCTTCTATCGAAGCGCAAGAAATGATTCACGCTAGAAATAGGTGTAGTGTTAGTCCCCGGTCGAACTACACTGGTTCTACCAACTTGAGAACTGACGATGGTTTACTGACAATAGTAGAACGTGACAACATCATAAGAAAATACTGATGGAATGGTTGGATTTTTGTATAGCAGCTGTCCACGCGGACGCATCGCTCACTCAAGTAGGAAAGAGACAGATATTGACCGCTGCCGAACGCGGAGGCCGATTGTGCCTCTTTGTCTCTCGTTCCGCGCTCTCGCTTGCATTTCAAGCCTTAAATGGAACGCCTCAGAGCGAGGTAACGCCGCATGAGTCATATCTTTTGGTGCGTGCAGCCGGCTCCATCGAATTATAAGACGTCACGTCAAAAAGCACCCTTCGAAACCGTTTGAGACGTTTAAAATAACCGTCTTTTTAAAAGTAGGTATTATCAATTGTACTCATGTGAAGAATTTATTTGTCTTGAAGCCATAATACAAACAGATTTAGCAGTCTATGAACAGACGAACAAAATACCGATGGTTATTCGTGCAGGTTTTAGTTTAGGGGTTTTAGACACAGGCAGACAAACAATCAAACAAAGTGATCAGAAAATGAAATTTCATGTGTGCATGTGTGTACTGTGTAGGTGTGAATGTAGCTTTTTACAGTAACCACTTACATCAGGGGGACGACTTTGTTCACTTCACTTGTGACTTCAATATTTATCTGATAGCTACACTGGTTCTAACACCTGGTATATTTTCTTTATTTATTTACTTCATGTTTTTACTTAAGCGGTGTCGGTTTAGGTCCAGATAAGTCCTAACATATCCAACGGTCTAGAAGCCGGAGTTCAGATCAAAAAGACCATAGTTCAAAAAGCAACTTCATGCACAGTTAATTACAGATGCGTTGCTACTTCCGAGGAATAAGATGGTCGCCTTATATTAAAATGAGGCGGCAACGAAGTCGAAACGCAAGAACTTCTTCACGCTAGAAATAAATATAGAGGTACTGGTGGCACTGGATCTACTACCCGTTGTGTTTACGTTATATTTTTACTTAATTTTTGGCTCACTTTTATATGAGGCGACCATCTTAGTCCTCGGGCGCAGCGATGCATTTGCGATTGACTTTCGAAGGGACCCTCGTTCTATGTGGAGTTGCTTACAGATGTTTATGTACACTTACCATCAGGTGGACTGCATGCTCGTTTGCTACTTTAATGAGATAAAAAAATGTCTGCATGTATTATAATCCAGAATCTCTATACCTTCCTTCTACTCGACCAAAACAATTAGGCGCATGACAGTTGAAACGTCAATAGAACTAGAGATTTCCCGATACATAGTATATTCTATTACCAAATACCAAGAGTATGTATGTACACCATTATTAAAACATACACCATAATGGTGTAATGGTGTATGTTCAATAGTCGTGTATTTATTAAAGCACTTTCGTGTTCACTTTTTATATGTATTTTATATATTTACTTCATGTATTTACTTAAGCGATGCCCATTTATGTCCAGATAGGTCCGAACGTGTCCATCGGTCCGGGCGTGACCGTGAAGGCCGGGGTTCGAATCAAGGAGTCCATAGTTCTGAACAATGCGACCATACACGAACACGCTCTCGTCATGTATTCAGTTGGTGAGTTAATAAATATATTTAAAACGCTTTGAAAAAGACAACACTTTCTACACTCATAACCCACAGTAGAATTTTACTCCTGTGTCGTGGGTGCCATGGACATACACAAGACGAATACACAAACACCCAGACACAAATCATGAATCTAAACTCATTATTCAGATACCTGTTAGGCCGGGAATCGAACCCGGAACCCACTGCTCGTTAGACCGGTACTGTAAGCACTCCGCCACGCTGGTCGTCACAGTTGATGTAGACAGTTGAAATAAACAATTACCAACTTCGCGACAGAAGTCTTAATCTTTATGTTCAATTATTTGTAACTAGCTGACCCGACGATCTTCGTTCCGCCTAAAAGTCAAAAATCTAAAATTATCAGTGTTCCTCCAGTATATTATGCATGTATTATACATACAAACCTTCCTGTTAAATCACTCTATCTATTAAAAAAACTGCATTAAAATCCGTAGCGTAGTTTTAAAGATCTAAGCATACATAGGGACACACAACGGGAAGCGACATTGTTTTATACTATGTAGTGATAATATACTTTGTTAGTGTAAATACTGTATGTAGTATTATTTGTCATGGCCCCAGAAATACTATGTTTCTTTGGTCATCAACCTATAACATACAAATATTTCTTAGATATAACGTGCCTTTGCGATAGATACTGAATTAGAAACAGTCAATTTAAGGCAATGAAAATAACATTGTTGCTAGTGCCTTTTGTTTTGTTGTCATTGTCTAGTTTACCTGTATGTTACATTTCGTTATTGTGTTAAAATGTTATACATATGTATATGTACAGTCACGAGCAATAAGATGTGACTACGAACAGATTAGCAAAAGTATCTGACCCAAGAAGGAGTTCAATAATATCTGACTACACGAACGCAGCAAAAATATCTGACATTGAAAGGTAGCATAATGCAGTTGAGACAAAATTATGTAGATGAATGTCAAATCCCATAATTTTGACGCTACTGCGTTATGCTGCCTTTCAATGTCAGATATTTTTGCTACGTTCGTGTAGTCGGATATTGTTGAACTCTTTCTTGGGTCAGATACTTTTGCCAATCTTCCATAGTCACATCTTATTGCTCGTGACTGTACACTAGTAATGTAACTAATGATAAAAAAAAATGTGCGCGTGTACTAGCGTACACTCGTAAGAAGTGAAACTTCTTTATGACGTTATTTTTCAAAAAATAATTTACTATATGCAACTTTACAGAAATTAGTTAAATAAAGTTAAATTAGATAAAGTTTAATAAAAGGCTTTTACTAAACTTTACCTAATAATCTAATCTATAATAATCTATCTAATATCACGCGTGGTAGGGATAAGAAAAAGATGGCGCGTAACGAAAAAATGTTACACTAAATTTTTTTCCAACCCCGATAAAGAAGTTTCACTTTTGTTTTCCAACCTCGATAAAGAAGTTTCACTTCAAAATTTTTGAACATATTATGTGATTGCAGTGGGTCAGGAAGCCTCTGTGGGGGAGTGGTCGAGAGTGGAGGGCACGCCATCGGACCCAGACCCCAACAAACCGTTCGCTAAGATGGACAATAAACCTCTCTTCAACAGTGACGGCCGGTTGAACCCCTCTATTACTATTTTAGGTAAGTGAAATGTGATAATTTTATTAATTTTCAAATAACAATATGAATATATTAAATAACTTATTTTATAACTATATGTATATATAAAAGAATAACTTAAAAAAAGGTAAAGAAAAAACAAATTGCTAAATTAAATATAAAATGTGAAATGTTAATTTAGAAAAACGATCGATCACGCCTTCACTCTTTCTACACTCATACCCCCACATTCGGATTTTCTCCTGTGTCGTGGGTACCATGAACATACACAAGACGAATACACAAACACCCAGACCCAGAACAGGAATCTAAACTCATACTGTGACTTTTGTGTGACGAATCTTAAAATTTCACTCTCACTCTCTTTTTAATAACGCGCCTTAAGAAGTATAACTTCAAAAACATTCGTATTCATTAAGCTCTTTATTATCCCCAAAAATACCTGATCTACCCTCACGAGGGTTACCCACAGATAAGGACCCCAGGGTTTAGAGGTTTGGCAAAGGAAGATCTCCCGCCACGCTAGGTGATCATGCCTGGGGAGCGGCCGTGCCCCGACAGTCGTTGCTCGGAACTTGTATAATATGCGGGGTATTGAAAATACTTCGATAGCGTGTTTCAGAGTACTAGTAGCGCCATCTCTTGATGAGTAGCGGGAGGTCGCCACAGAGGTATCAAAGCCTCATTCTAATCCGTATATTATTTTACAGGTGCGGGAGTAATCGTTCCAGCTGAAACAATACTGTTAAACTCGATCGTTCTTCCACATAAACATCTGACAAGAAGCTTCAAACACGAAATCATATTATAGTCTTTGTTAACATATTTTGTTAACTGTGTATATGTAATAATGTACATTTTATACCAAAAGAGTTATAGATTTAATTTGTTGTACAAAATATATGGGCTAACAGTTTTGCTTAGATTATCTATGGAATCTACCACAAAACATTTGTTAAACATTGCATTGTTGCAATAATATCGTCAATGGAAGGGAAATAATGATATCGCTACTTTAAATCAAAAGGGTCACAAATCAAAAATATTAAAAATCCTTTTTATTGTAAAAATTCAAATTTTGTCGGTTATATTTTCATATTTTAAAAAGATTCCCATGAATTTTATACTTTAAGCAATAAAACACTACTGACATCTACTACTGATACATACTACTACTGACAAAGCCGCATATTTATATACAAAAGAGACTTATCTGCTCATAACTTTTTTTTAGAAAAAAATAACCATATCCAAGTTAACCATTAAAAGAAGAATAAAAATACCTTTCTAACAGTGTATAACAAATGTTTATCTGTTTTAAAATTACAGAGCAATTGTACAAGAACTGATTTTCAAAATTTTAAATGGCTCTCCTGTAAAATTAGGTCTATTCGAGTTGCGGCCCTTTTGTTTTGAAGTAGCGATATCGTGCCAAAATACTTTGCGTGTTCTATTTTCTTTACAATGGTGAGTGTTCCGAGGAGCTTTTTGATCTGGTGCCTTCACCCTTCCTCCATCATACCACTCGTGGAAGGACGAAGTTTCATCCGCTTTAACCCGTGGCGGTCCTCTACGGTTCGGTTTACACGGTCTTTCCTACCACGAACGTGCAACTTGTGGAATGAGCTTCCTCCCGAGGTATTCCCGGAGCGCTATGACATGGGGCTTTTCAAGAATGGTGCAAAAAGAGTTTCGTTCAAAGCCGGCGATGCATTGACGACTATGGTGTTTCATGTCCATAGGCGACGGTAACCACTTTCTATCAGGTGGCCCGTTTGTCTTATCGTTAGGTACAAATATAATAATATATAAATATTTGTGGGTTAGAAGTTTATTTTTACAGTAAAAAAAGCATGTCATTTATATTTTTGGTAGGATTTTGGTCTTGAGAGTTCATACTACTCAACATATTCCCACCAAAAATATAGGTGTCATGATTTTTATTATGTAAAAAAAAATCAAGCCACATTTTCCATAAATACTATTTTGGCCCTTTTGCATTATTTCCTTTCCACTGACGATATGTTAATCTCTTATGATTTGAAACAAAAACAAGTTATGCAACCGACCGCGCGTGATGCTCGTCTAATGACGACCCGCGTGGCGCAGCGGTTATCGTACCGGTCTGACATGCAGTGGGTCCCGGGTTCGATTCCCGGCCACACACGTATCTGAATGAGGAGTTTAGATTCTTGTTCTGGGACTGGGTGTTTGTGTATTCGTCTTTGTGTGTGTCCATGTCACCCACGACAGAAAATCCTACTGTGGGGCTATGAGTGTAGAAAGGGTTTAAGCGTTTTAATGTATATACGCACACTCGTATAGAATGAAAAGAGCAACGTGGAGAGGTTATAACGCTTTTTCCATGTGATTAACTTGTTTTTCTATCAAAAGACTAAATGATTGAAGTGCTTCATCACTTAGTTTAATGTAAATAACATTTGTGGGAAATGAGGGTTGAAGTTTTTTTACAGAATTAAAATCATGTCACCTTTATTTTTGGTGGGATCATGTTGAGTGGTATGAACTCCCAACAACAGTAAAAAAAGCATATATTTTTGGTAGAATCTTGTTGTTGGGAGTTCATACTACTGAACATGATTCCACCAAAAATATAGGTGACATGATTTTTATTCTGAAAAAAATATTTCAAGCCTAATTTCCAATAAATACTATTTTGGCGGTTTGCATTATTTCCTTTTCACTAACGATATGTTAATCTCTTATGATTTGAAACAAAAACAACCGTCACATTGCATTTGTTGCATAACTGGCCGCGCATGGAGCTCGTCTATTGTACGCATACGCACACTTATATAGAATGGATTTTTTTTATCTCACTGAAGTAGCAGACAAGTATGCAGTCCACCTGATGGTAAGTGGTCACTGCCACCCATGGACATCTGTAACCAACTTCATACAGAACATGGATTCTGAAGTCAATCACAGATGCGTTGCTATTCCCGAGGACTATGATTGTCGCCGCATATAAAAGTGTGCCGGCAACCACACCCTTCCATCGAAACGCAAGAAATGCTTCACGCTAGAAATAGGTGTGGCGGTGGTACTTCCCCGGGCGAACTACACTGATTCTACCACCTTTACCGTTTTTTTATGTTTTTAACTTGTTTTTCTATCAAAAGACTAAATGATCAAGTGCTTCAATATCATTTAGTTTAATGTAATATTTATTTATTTATTTATAAGTTTTTGTACACGGACACATAATAAGGAAACATATTTAAAATAGACATACTACAAAAGGTTGTCCACCAATGTAGTTGGTAGGGGTGTCCACCAATTCGCACTTGGCCAGCGCGGTGGACTATGGCCTAAGCTCTCTCATTCCGAGAGAAGAACCGTGCCCAGCAGTGGGACAGTAATGGGTTGACGACGACAAAGGGTTTACTGTGTGTTGCCAGTGATGACCTATGGCGCCGAAACGTGGTCCTTCACTTATTTCCTTATTAGAAGGCTCAGAGTCGCTCAGCGTGCTATGGAGAGGGTTTTGCTTGGAATTTCGCTACGAGGCATGATTCGCAACGATGAAATCCGTAGACGAACGAAGGTTACCGACATAGGTCACAAAATCAGCAAGCTGAAGTGGCAGTGGGCCGGCCATATCGCTCGAAGGACCGATAACCGATGGGGAAGAAAGGTCCTCGAGTGGCGACCACGTCTAGGCAAAAGGAGTACAGATCGCCCGCCACCAGGTGGACCGATGATCTGAAGACGACAGCGGGAAACCGTTGGATTCAGAGGGCACAGGACCGGTTGGAGTAGCTCCATTTAGGGGAGGCCTATATCTAGCAGTGGACATCAAAGGGCTGATGGATGGATGGATGGATGAATATTTATTTAGCACAAAATATACAATAGTACATGGTTATATTCATGTTTTTATCATAAGAAAATCATGTTTTATATTACCATTATTTACTGCGTTTATTCCTAAAATATTCAATGTGTTTTTCGGCCTAATTGTTTAAAGTTATGTGAGACTGCAGCAGTTTTTACCTCACCGCTGGGCATATATCTCTCTCCACTGATAAGGCTTGACATAAACTTCGGTGTAGCTCCAATAAATTGAAGGCAAAATTAAATAACTTACTTTAAAAACGAATAAAAATATTTTAAAAGGAATTCTGCATACCAAAAAATTCTTTGTTTTCCAAAATGTATGAGGCCCAGCAGAGGGGTAAACGAATTAAAGGTAAATTATCGAATATTTTAGTTAAGTTAGGTATATTTAAGTGCTTATAAAATGTTTTAATTAAGGAATTTATATACAACGACCAAATATGTTATTAGACTTTCTTAAATATAATGTACTTATATAATCGATTGTAACGATAGCCATATCGCTGCTTTGCATAAACCGCACAATTCGAAATTCATCAATTTTAAATTAAAGAAACAGTTTTATCAAAATCAAAGTCCGAAATTTAAAAAAATGTGCTCTAACGGCATCGCTATTAATGACTTTTTAATCTATTTTTATTATTTTAACATTAAGAAAGTAAAAACAAAGGCAGTGTTTAATTTTTGTCTGTACTCTTAGTAAGAGTTTATTTCCTTTCCTTACAATAATCATTAAGTTTCGCTTATACAATGAACACTCTAGTGATATTACGAATATTATTAGTAGTAATAGTAATAGTTTATTTGCACAGAACAGGTACATAATATCCGATGTTACAAATAAAATTTGTTCGCTTGTCCTGCTAACAATGTGATAGCATGCAAATATAAATTATTCATTACATAAATATGTGTGAATTAGTCATTAAAATTATTATTATTTCAAAAGATAATTAATATTCCCTATCATTTAAGAAGTCATTTATATTATAATAATGATTCATTAATAAGTATGTCTTCAATTTGAATTTAAATTTATTATTGGATTAATTTTTAATGTCATCGGATAACTTATTATATATTTTAACACACATTCCATATGAGTTTCGCTGGAGCAAAGAAATACGTGGTAGTTTATCAAGTACCAGGCGTTGGCCACGCCTGGTGTTTCTAGGGTATAATTCTTTTGCCTTTTTTAAAAGTCCTTTGTGGCGCCGAACGAACAGGCATGCTTCAAAAATATACATATTAAAACAACAACAAGCTTTTATATGATAGACAATTTTACGATGTAAAAAAATTATGAGTTTGATTACTACAAAACTTATTTTTTTCTTTTCATTGCACTGAAATAAAAGCTTGTTTTAAAAATATTTTTTTAAATATTATTTTATTCTGAGCAGCGATATGTAAATCATAGATTAGAATCAATAGATATGCCCTTTGAATAAACATGCTCACGCGATTGTTTTGGACAAAAAAATTACTTTATAGATTAAAGTGCAAATGAGCAACGAGCATGCAGTCCACCAGGTGATACGTAGTCACTGCCGCCCAAAGACAAATATATTAAAAGTTTTTTTTAATAATAAACAGTCACTTAACTGCCAATATCATACTGTACATAAATTACACAATATTATGTTAGTCACCAATACATACAGAGCTTAAGAAAATCGCGTTTCAATGTTAAAAGAATCTAAATTAATGGTACAACGAAAAAAAACAGGAGGATTGACGAAGAAGTGGGAAGTTGCTGGACCGAGAAGTAAAATGACCGGTTAACATGGCGTTAATTCGGAAGATATATGTCTAGCAGTGGGCCTCAAATGTCTGATATATTCGTTGGTTTTTAAGGAAATGTTCCTTATTTAATCCTATTATTCCCCTTTCTTCTTATTTTGTGAAAACAGGCATAACCTTATCGAATTCGGTCACACCGCTCCAAATACATGAAATTTGTTAATTTACTACATAAATTAGTGCGCGTGTAGATGTTTCACATTCCAAAAAATCCAGGACACATTTTCGGCGAGGGCATATCTAGGAATTTAAATCTGTGATGCCAATGAATTGTGTGCCTAAAATAAAGTTTTTAAAAATATATGCTATTTTATTTTCATTTTTGTGCACTACGAAAAGAAGGTATATTTAATTTTCTTGATGACGTTTAACCCTGCTGGAGTCGCTATTTATGGCAACGTAGTTGGAATCGGGGGGTCAAAATTACCACAGCAGAGTTGCAACGTTGTCTTCTATATCTTGATTCTCTTTCACAAAATTTAATATTCTTTCTCTTAGGCCTAAACGCGCTCAGAGGATTCCGGTTGCGGTCGGACCGAGTTCCCGGAGTCCTCTTATTAGCGCCGAGGACGGCCACCGGGAAGGTTTTAGTGCCTTAAAAATCCCACTTAACCGTGCGTCGCTCACACGGCGTCGGGTACCTTTTGAAGGTTTCCCCCTCGAAAAAGGCCTAACGAAAAATTTGACCCCATAACAATATATACATTCATTTCCAGAAATGTTCTAACATTCGCTCTTTCATTCGCTTCGCTCGCTCTAGCGACGCGCTTCCGTCGTCCGTGGCACCCCGCTTCGTAATGTGATTACTGATTACTCGAATGCGCAGAATTGTAGGGCCTTAGCTCAACGTTATAACGCGAAATTCGCAGCGATTACCATACCGGTGTGACGCGCAATGGGTCCCGGGTTCGATTCCCGGCCAGACAGGAGTGATAAGTTTAGATTCCTGTTCTATGTCTGGGTGTTTGTGTATGTATCTTATGTGACCATGGCACCCACGACAAAGGACAATAACTGCAGTTCATAATCGTATCTGACTAATAATACAAAAGTAAACTAAAACTAAGTTTGCGAGTGTATGAAAAAATGTAAGTTATTAATTCAGCTTTTAATCGATTTTAACATAAATTTGATGATTTATTTTTATATAGCTGTTACCATGTATCTGAACAGCAGTTGCCACTGAAGCTCGGATGGACTGCAAGCGCATTTACTAAAAACATCACATTTTGGCGCATTCGGGTAAAAATACAATTTTGGTGGTAGAACCAGTGTAGTTCGATCGGGGAAGTACAACCGCCACACTTATTTCTAGTGTTGAAGGTAGAAGAACCAATGTAGTTCGACTGGGGAAGTACTACCGCCACACTTATTTCTAGCGTGAAGCATTTCTTGCGTTTCGATAGAAGGGTGTGGTTCCCGGCACTCTTTCACATGAGGCGACCGTCACAGTCCTCGGGAGTAGCAACGCATCTGTGATTGACTTCAGATGGAACCCATGTTCTGTGTGAGGTTGATTACAGATGTCCATGGGCGGCAGTGGCCACTTACCATCAAGTGGACTGCATGGTCGTTTGCTACTTCAGTCAGGTAAAAAAAATGTTGCATTCCATTTTCTTCACCATTTTCATTTTCTTAACGTTGCTGCGGGAAGCCTATGCTCCAGCCGAACAAGACCTTCTTTTAACTATAAGTAAATAATAAGGTAGGAACTCCAGGAACTATTCGATCTGGTGCACACACCCCTTCCTCCGTCGCACAATGCGCCGAAGGATGAGGTTTCATTAACATCAACTGGACCCAAGGCAGTCTTGCACGGTTCGACTTGAGCTCTCTTTCCTGTCGCAAACGTTGCCTCATGGGGTCATGAGGCATTCGCAAGTTGCTATGATATGGTTTAGGTCTTCAAGAAAGGTGTAGAAAGAGATCTCCTTCAAAGCCGGAAATGCATTGCCGACATTGGTGTTGCAAATTTCAATAGGCGTCGGTGACTACCTTCCATCAGGTACCCCATATCTTAAGGTACAACTATAAACCAAGAAAATGTACATAAATAAAGAAAAGTTTAATTAAAACCCGTCCAAAAATGTAAATACCTGTCGACTCACCTCTAAAAAACTGGTTATCAATTTATCCGAATATCATTATTATTATTTTATTTGACTGAAGTAGCAAACGAGCATGCAGTCCATCTGATGATAAGTGGTCACTGACGCCCATGGACATCTGTAATCGATTACATACAGAACATGGGTTTCATCTGAAGTCAATCACAGATGCGTTGCTACTCCCGAGGACTACGATGATCGCCTCGTGTGAAAGTGTGCCGGCAACGACACCCTTCTATCGAAACGCAAGATATGCTTCACGCTAGAAATAGATGTGACTGTGGTATTTCCCCGGTCGAACTACACTGGTTCTACTACCTGGAGACATTATAAATCTAGAGTTTTAGAAAAGCGTCGCTCTCGACAATTAAATAAAAAAGAAACTAATGTCGGGTGGCGGCAAAGGAAACAATTCGGTCAGTAATGTAATATCCAATCCGGTTGATCACCTATGTTTATCAACAGACAGTTAATGGATGCACTTGACTCGCTACTATACGTTCGATACGCATCAGTGCGCGCTGTTTGCTATGATAACTCGACTGCGTTAGAAGGGTGATTTTTTTAAGTGTATGTATGTTTTTGTGACTTATCGTAGGAATCGTCGAAATAAGATATATAATATTGAAATATTGCGCCTGTATTTTTATTATTATAACAATAATAAATGGGTATTATATGAAAGCTATTAAAAATACTTTTATGTATTGCCACAAACTTAAAAGCGTTAAAATATTTGAATCCAAATTTCTTTTTGTAGCGAAAGATTATGCAACCCTGGTGATAAGTGTTTATGGTCATTTGCAATTACCCTCACATAGAGTTAGGTGCTAAATGAGGTCACTAACAGACGCGTTGTTACCTCTGACGTATACATTGGAGCGCCTCGGCATCTCATGTCACCATTCAAACCGGAAGATAGCAGCGGTTTAGTGTATTAATTTAGTTCTTATATTTTGTTATTGTGTCTTCTTCGCCTTCATACTAGCTCTTTATTAATTTAAGTAATGTGAATGTTAAAATACCAAATTAACAAGATAGGCATTAACCGCTCGGCCATGGCATCAAGATAAGCAACAAGCGAAGAGGGAAAAACAAACAATACAGAAAAAAACTACCAAAACTACGTAAATCAACACGTGCAGAACCTTACACCTACATGATTCCTTATATGATATCCCATTAGTCTACTTCATGTTAACATGTTAACATCTTTAGATAGTCAGGTCTTTCGTTTTTCAATTATATAATTTCAAGTCTTATTATTTGAATATCTCACTAGGAAAACATTTTTTATTTCTTATCCCTATCCTTACTAATATCATAAAGGTGATGTAAGTTTATTTTTAACGCTTTCACGCGATAACTACCGGTCGGATTTTACTCGAATTTGCCACATACTTAGTTTATGACATGGGTTAAAATATAAGATACCCAATACTATGGTACGCATGACTAAAGGGGGCGAAGCCGTGGGAATAAGCTACCTAGTTGATATTATAAATATGCAAATTTGTGAAGATATTTGTGTGTTTGTTACTCTTTTACGCAAAAAATACCGATCGGATTTCTCTGAAATTTGGCACGCCCATAGCAAATGTCCTATATTAGTACATAAGATATTCATTATCTGGGTAATTATAATGTCAATGTTAATACTTCTTGGTATCTACTAGCACTGGGCAAGTAGTACATAGTACCAGCAGTGCATGATCTCGCAAATCTCTGGTGCTAACGTAATAACCAGTTTACTACAAATGTCAGGGATCCACTAAGCGCAACCAAGTTCATAAATATTGAATGTTTGAAACAGGCTTTGGAAAACTAACTAGCACAAAAGATCGATAGATTTTTTTGTTTTCGACCGCTGACGTACGCTATTATACCTAAGGATCACAAATTTATTCTTTGTACTATGTACGATGTACGGGATAAACGGCTAAACAATAAATATAGGTACATCCCTAATTAAGTATATGTTTTTGAATGTAACGCTCTATTAACTCTATCTGTCTATATATTTAACTCTATCTAACGAACAAAAACACATTTTACCTGTTTTTTCTACCGACAATAATTACTTTAACAATTAAGTAAGTAGAAATAAGAGTCTAACAAAAAGTATAGAGTAAGTACCTATGTCATTTATTCCTTACTAGCTGACCCCGCTAGCTTCGCTGCGTTAAATAATCGATGTATTGGTTATCCTGTGGGAATAAGATATATTCCCACAATAAAAAGTAGCCTATATGTTAATCCAGAGTGTCAGCGAACTCCCTACCAAATTTTATGAAAATCGCTCCATCCGTTTAGACGTGAAGAAGTAACAAACATATACACTCACAAACTTTCGCCTTTATAATATTAGTATGAAGTATAATAGTATGAAGTATGACATACGATTAGACTGATATTTTAATACACAATAACGCAACATTGTGTAAGCAATACGGACGTGCTTTTTCTAAAACACGATAATGATACTAAAATAATCTAACAATACGAGAGTATTTAGACACCAATTGCCACCAAATCAACCTAGTTTTTACATAAACAAAAACCGATCACTTCCATCCACTTAAATACCTAATTCCGTATACAATTGGATTAAAAAATATACTTTGTTGCACACTTTTTGTCAAGTGGAAGTGCTATTGTTTATTCGCTGTCAATGCGTTACACTATAAACTATCGAATGGATTTTACAATTTGACCGTCCACCTACCGGCTGCCAGTCAGAAAGAAGACGCTGCACCGTTTGGATTATCGTTTACCTGTGACACAGATGTGTATAAAATAAATAAAAATGAACTTTTTAATCTCTAAACTCATGTGGAAGAATGGGACGAGAATCAACCAATATTTGTTTGCTGTTATAAGTGAGTTTTTTTTTCTAATTCGTGACAAATTTGGAAAATGTATTTTAGAATTGTGTTTTGTATTTGTTTACGAATGGTACGTATTTTGTTAGTGTAAATATTATTATAGATATAAACTGAGAATCGTATGGTGAAATAATTATTATTAATTTGTAAAATAAACAACCATTAAATTAATAAAATAAACAACCATTAGTGTAAAAAAATAGAAATGAGAAAATAATAATTTACTAAGAAACAGTGTCATGTCCAACTCTGCCACATAAAATCGCATGAG